>CBVK0100146282.1:0-11516 GCA_900067695.1 Picea abies | reverse complement strand
AAGGGAAGTAATGACTTCCATAGGTAGCTACAGCTTCCAAATGTAAAGGGAGGGATAAACCTCAAAGAGGAAGATACAATTCTCCAATATCAAGAGAGAGTTGAACTCTACATCCTTTCCCCTTCCTTCCACCCAAGAATATACAAGAGATAATAAAACTTCACATTAAATCATCACCATCAACCAATCATCACATATAACCTGATAATGCTCCTGAGACTTCTTCAATTTCTGCAATTCTTTAATTATTGGAGTACTTTGATCATATATATAACATTACTCAATGTATTCTATGAAACTCCTCCAAGTTTCACTCCTTGAATCCTCCTAAAAAAGAAGTTATAGAAAGAATGGTAGACTTTATTCAATTTTGGTCTATTCAGGAGAGTGAACTTTCACAGTATTCCCCGCGCTCAATATTTAACATCCAATTCTACAAATCGCACACAAGCAACTAAATTTTTTACTCTTTCCAATGAAATTTGTCCCATGTCATTTGGATTCACGATGAAGAAGTTATGACTGTTTTACCCAGAAAGCCTGTTTATTGACTAGCTTCAGGACTGGTCACAAACCCTATCTTCCACAGAGTGTATCTCCATAATTATAGTGAATCAAGAGCATAAATTTTTACCACAAGTACCTTGATATGTCTTCTCAATACCATAGCAATTTCACCATCAGAATAGTTCCATAAAAAAAGTTATAGAAAAAATGGTAAGATGACCTGAAAATAACATACCTTAGAACACATCCCCAAAAGACTTCATCCTCCCTTGAAATCCGGTCTTCTTTACTTCTTATTTCCTTTGAAATTCAACTTGTGTATAAAACGAATGTATAATGATATTTATTTATACCATTTATGTCACTTCCTTTTAACATTAGGGCCAACCTAACACCTTTTTATTTTGTATTTCTTTTCTTTAATTATCTTTAGAGCCTACATGTACTTCCTTCTTCAATTCGCTTTGTCATCTTAAAAAATTCATTTCTCCTCAACCATGAGGATCCACGTGACATACCACATACCACTGAAAACAGCCTGATGTATAATATCCATCCATGGGTGTTGTATATGCATGTACATTGTCCTTCATGTCCAAATACCTTCATCAATCTTGCGGTCCAAAACCCATGACTAGGGTTGACATGAATGACAACAACCAATCTTCCAACACTTTATGCTAGTCGAGAGAGACTTTTGATCTTCTAGATTAGAGTTAATCACCTCCTGAGAGTATCTTAATTTTATTTTATTCTCTAAGCATTTATTGTACCACAATTTCTCTTTAAATTTAGATGTAATAATATTTTTAATATTATTTTTATTCTTAAGAGTGACCTCTTCCTTTATTCCCCAATGTTTTTGCGAAGTCTTGGTATCCTTATATCATCCCTTCTTGAGATGTAGGTGGTTTTGATTGGAATTTGAAGAAATATTAGGAAACCTATTGTATTCCATGTTGTTTATATTGTTCTTATACATTAGGTTCCTATTTATAGTCACACTCTCAATGGGGGAAATACTTGCTTCTATGAGGTGAATAGGATAGTGTGTATTTCCTTTAAATTTTAAGATTTTAAGTTACAAAACACTTTTGGATTTTCTCTATCATTCTCCACTATTCTCTAGAGATATTATAGCCCCAAAATTCATAACCATATAATATAACATGAGTGACGAGAGTCTCAAAGAGGAATATATTTTTATCCCATATCAAAAGGTCCATTGATTTACAATTGATTTCAAGTCCATACCAATCTTTCTACCCTCCATTTATCTTTTTCTCATTGCTATAGTTCCAGTTAGGCCTTTGTTGAATGTAGATTTCAAGATAATTGTATGAAGTCAATCCCTCCATGCTATTGTTGTCATACATGAAATTAGTGTAAGTGAAAATTTTGGATTTAATTATCATAACCTTTATTTTGTTACTGTAATACCCCAAGGACGCGCCCCATATATATTATGAATTGTAATTATGTCTGTAGGTTGGTGAGATGAGTGTTATAATAAGCTAGGAGGCTTATTTGATGATTAGGCTAGAGAGCTTAAGATTCTAAGGCCAGGAGTTTGTTTTGTATATGTAATTATGAAAATTCATTAATAAAATATAAACATTGCTGCGTGTAGACCGACCATGAAGAAAGAGTGATGGGAGACTAAGCTTCCACAAGGTTGGGTAAGGGAGGAGGCTAAGTGTTTGGGCCTAGGGGATAAGCTAAGGGGCTTACCTATAAAGGGGATGATAATTTGTTATTATTTTCTAAAAGGCTAAGGTGGTCAATTGACCAAATTTTTTCCTAGGTTCCTGGAAAAGGAACGTATGATAAGTGGAGTGCATGTGGCTCCAGGAAGACAGGCGTTGACCTGGGCACATGCAGTTAAAGCTAAAGAAGTCAACCATGTTGGGGTTCTCTCTTGAATTCTTCCATCCTCTTCCTGAGTTCATTGGGATGCCTGTCTGAACAAGTTTTTCCTCTGAGTCTGACCTTTGTATAATGACGCATCTCTGAAAAAAATAAATGGAAGATGATCTGTGTGATTCAGGAACCCAGTCTACCCACACCTCCAGAGCCAATTTCATACCTTAACCATTCTTGGGTGGCTTCTTTCTATTGTCTGAGTCGTGTGGTGTCATAACTGCGGGCTATTACAGAAACATAGTTCCTGGACTGAGTGTGGCTTGTTTCCTTCTATTTTCCTGAGTTGTATTGACCAGTGGTTTTTTTCCTCACCTTGTGGGAATTGAGTTTAAATTAGTTGAAGAAGTGGGTTGTCAGGCTTGTGGTTGAAGAGACAGTTTGTCAGTCCTATGAGAAGCTCTCTCTGGGTGAGAGAATTTGATGGGAAGTGGTTTTCTCCTAGAGAGAGTCCAACACCATCTATGGAGAACTGAGAATTCCTGATCTGACCTATTGTCGAGACCCTGAGAGGGAGGTGAAGCAACCAATGGATTGTGTGATAGTGAAGGTGTACACTCTTGGGTGGAACAGGCATGTGGGGAATGAGATTCCGTGAGTAGTGGCATAAGAAGGATCCTGGAGAGAATCCTTCCAGTTACACTGTGCAGTGTCCTGTAACCTCAACCTAGTCTAAGATTCCCTTTCCCTGGGTGGAGCTTAGTCCCAACTCGGGAGTGACCCACTGCTGAGCATGATGAGAAGCATGGTCTATGGCTGGGAGGTTCATGGAAGGTCTTCACACAGTTGGTGTTATTCTAATAAAATATAAGTATCGCTTTTATGTTCATTTACATGTTGTGTAATGGTACATATGTTGTAATTGATGAGTATTTCATGTCTATGTTGTATATGCTGCATGTGTAGGCTTACTAGTATTTCTACATTATTATGTTATATATATGTAGAATAGTAATTTTATGTTTATATGGATGTGTATTTTTTTCCGCAAGTATCTCTGTGTGGCATAGCCTAGTAGTTTAAGGCTGGACCTGTCATAGATCAGAGCAGTAAAAGACAACTTTAAGGTTGTGTTGGTAGCATTACTCGGCCTGGGATCATTGGGGATGTTACAAATTGGTATCAGAGCATGGTTTCAACACTGAGCCTCGATGGGCCATGTTAGTAGAAATTGAAGCAAGAGTTTTGGAAGGAGTTTTTGTCAAAATGTACAAAACTCAAGTTGTGACCCATGGTTTCAACACTGAGCATGGATGGGTGGGATAAGTGGTCATTGGAGTCAAGGTTTCAAGAGGAAATTTTGTTAAGAGGAACCAATTTTGGACCTTAGAAACATCCCTGAGTGCCAAGAGGATTACCTTGGCCATGTTAAGAATCTTAGGAGGAGTAGCAGTATTGTAAAACCATGACACAAGTGGTGTTGGACTGTAGAGTAATGGGAACTGTAGGATTTTTTTGAAAGAAAAGGGAAAACACTTAGGACCGTTAGATCTACAGAGTATGCAAAAGACCCTTCTAAATGTTGAATTTAGGAGAAAGAGAGTAGAGCTCTTAAGTCTTTCAGAGATTTCAAATTTCAGGAAGAGTAGCGAGGTCGAAGTATCAAAAGGGAAGGTCCCATTGTTTGGAAGGAGAATTAACGAAAATATGTTCAGAAAGAGCCACAGTCTGTTATGATCGTTGGATATGGGAAAGAGTGTGGGATTTAACCCTTGGAGCCATTCAGACTTCACGAGTTCGATGAATTCAAGGAGTTCGTCATAAGGGAGGTAAAATCCCTAAAGTTCTGAATTCCCAAAGTTAACTCTGAGCCTTAGATCTGAGGATTCCCGAGAAACATCCTGACCGTCAGATCTAGGAAGTAGATGATAGTCAAGTTACTTGAACTAGCAATGACTTAAGAACCTTTGTGATATGGATGGTCGTGAACCCCTTAGGAAATCCGTTAAGTAACATATTCCTTCGGTATCGTCAGTCTGAGAGAATCAAAAAGATCAGAAGAGATAATGTTTTCAAGAGAAAAGGCGAGACCCAAGATAGCTGGCATCATAGGAGGAATGAAGGTTGATGCCTTTGAGCATCTACAAAACTCTTCCAAGTCAGAAGAAGTTAAAATCTCAAAAGAAGGAGTGACAACAACCATCAGATCGGTTCTGGGAAGAAGACTAGACTATTAGATCAACGTCTAGGGAAGCAAAGGAGAAGCATTGAGAAGGAACATATCCTAAACATTAGATCTGAGTGCAAGCGGACGATAGTCGTCTGATCTAAGGTAAGGTGCATGAGTGTTAACCTTTATGTGCACCAGAGGGTTGACTGGCCAAAGTCCCAAAGTTCCAAAGCGAGTCAGGGACCATTCATCGCCAAGAGGGACAGGTGGTGCAAGATCCACAACCCCTGAGTGAGAGCTTGTGGTCAAGGAGAGTTTGACATCACCAAAGTAGGTCTTGGCCGTTTATCAACAGGAGGCGTATGTGTCAATAGATCAGAGTTTTTGGGAAAAGCACTTCGAGAGTTTTAGTTGAGAGTTGAAACTCTCAAATCTCGGAGAGCCGGAGACCTGAAGTGAATATAGAAAGTTGAGACCTCCGAAGGCCGGAGTCCCTAATTGGATCTTGATTCTTGATCATGAAAGAGGACGAGGGTCCTTGATATGGTCTTGATTGAAGGTTCCGAAGTTGCGAAGCACCAAAGGCTGAAGTCAACGTTAATCGTTGATCTACTTCGGGAGCTTTCCCAACCAATGATCAAGTATAGTGGAAGGATAGTGTAAGTGGAGGTGTTAACCGACAACAAGTGATCACCACCTCTTTATAACTCATTCGGTGGGTAATCACTTCGGAGGAATTGCTACTCCAGAATTCAGGAGCCATGAATAGCTGAAGTTTCGAAGTAAATGAAAACCATCCAACTCATTGTGACATTAAGATGTGACCATTGATTTTGATAAGTGATCAAGCACTTCTTATCTTAGCTCCTGGGCACCACCTGCGGTCATATGGAATAAAGAAACAGAGGGAAAATAAGAGTCAATACTCAAATCAATAAGCCAGTTGTTTTGTACATATGTTTATATGCAAATGTTTTGAAGGAAGTGCCTCATAAAGATTTAATTCGACAGAGAGTTAACACTAGAATAATATAGATAATTGATAAAGGATCAAAATATGATATGTTTTTGAACTGAGAACACAACAAAAACATGAGTATGATATAATGAGTCGATCCATGTCTGTGATCAACTCATGAAGACAAAAGAACCCACACACAGTCATGATTAAAAAAGAGTTAATTCATATAAAAATAAAAAATGATATTAATTAAAGAATAATATTATCACTTACATGAAAAGGTACCTGCAAATTTAATTGACAATTTTTGTATGATATGTATAGTTCTAAGCTTGTAGGTTTATCAGGATTAGAGGTATAACCAAATCAATTCAAGAATATGATTATATGTTAGGGTCATGGAGGCATGAATTTTCTTACAAAAGTTGGATGAGGTACTACAAAAGAAAGAATCCTCACATGGGACATGAAGCTAGCAGGTGAATAATGTCATTAATGGGCATAGAAAGGAAAAGTAAGGCTCCATAACCTTGAAGGTAGAGATGTGTAGACAGTTGCAAGATTGATGTGGAAGGAAACAAATAGATTAAGAGGTGGTGTGTGAATAATCTCTATGTGTAAAGAATAGGAGTTCCAAAGAATGATTTGTTAGATATGACTTATCTACTGTCTAAAAGCTTAAATTAGAGTTCACAATAGAAGCAATATGTCAATGCAAAGGAATTGGAATGCTCTAAGTGAGAAATAATGGTCGGGTGGAACGTGGCTGGAAAAGTGTTCAGACCTAGGGAACCATAGTGAAAATGAGAAGAATGGGAGCACACAAGGCATCAAGGATCCAAAGGAATTCAATGACAACCAAATACAATAGAAATAGATAAATAAATAAGTAAGTTGAAACAGAAATGCACAAGGGTGCATGAAGCATACAATAAAGTTAAATTGCATATGCATTAGTAGGCATGCTGACAGTAAATGCTTGGTTCATATGGATGTGTAATTTTGCATATGTACATGATTGGGTATGCATATAACATGCCGATGAACTTATAATAGTCTGTTATTATGAAATAATGTTTGAGTATGACTAAAGGATGGATTATGTATTCAAGAAAAATGATACAACATGGTTAAATATGTGGATGTTGTTGTTGCTTATAATTTCCACCGAGGTGAATACCCATGAGTATGGAAGGAATGGTGATCAAAATGATGAAGGGGGAAGTCTGTGAGATTCTACAAATATCAGTTGGTAAGACAACAACAAGTAGGTTGGTAATAACTAGGAAGGTATGCATTTAGTTTATGTTGATGCCTACATGTTGAAGGGGATCGAGGTAAGGGTTCCCTCAGTTAATTTTTAGTATTTAAATTCATATGTAATGGCCAAAGGCCTAGAGTGTGTAAGTGTTGTTGATGCTAGAATGCACTTAGATAAAATGCCAGTTGCATATTATGTTATGATTGGTTATGGGATCATAACCAGGTTAATTCATGCAACATGCTCCTTATATAACAATGAATGCTAGTAAGTTGGTCATGTATGAGACTAGGACATGTTTGGATATGACAAGGTATGGATACAGAAAGGTTATGAGACACACAGGTACTAAAAGCTTCATACCTTTAAATAAAACTTGGACTGCAACCTTTTTTCTAACACTATTGAACACCATAGAATTATATTCTTGGTGTAGTGTTCAGGTAAAAAAGAAAGACATCCAACTAATTGGGAAGACAATAGGAAGTGTGTGGAAAATGTGTCAACACATTGGCCAGAATTCCTTCTTTTGGATGGTGGGATACATGATTGAGATGAAGAGCATTATGTAATTCAATGCAAGGTGCACTGAATAAGTATGCATTGAGAATTGCACTCATGCATAGTAAGTGATATAATTGTATATTAAAAGAAATAGTTGAATGATTTTTGTAAGTACATGCATATATATTATTGCATGGAAATAATTTTTACTAACAAATGAAATGTTGTGAACTCATGAAGATGAGGAAATTTCAGTAGTTGCTAGACATTGCAATAGAAAATTTGCAAGTCAAGTAGTCACATGAGAATTGACTATAGAAAATTTTCTTGTTCAGAAAAAGAAGTAATGAACGTATAGATATTACTGTGAACATGCATATCCATAGAATGACGAGTCATTCTAGTTTATTAAATTGATGGGTAATTGTGATTGAATTACTAGGTGCAGGAAATTCTAAGATCACTGGATAGGATTTTGTACATATTGCAATTGAATTATGATGTACAACAAAAACTGACAATTTGTTGGATGTATGCAAGATGAAGCATTACAGGAAAAATAGTATGTATTTTGGTGCCTATGGAAAACCACAAGGATGGTTGCATTCATAATATGGCAACAACCAAGATGAATTATGAAATATAATTTCATGTTTTGGGGGAAAAGTTGAATTCCCTTTTGAACTAGTTGGAGTTTCTAAATAAATTATTTTATGTTTTCTCATTATAACTGCATGTGCATGATGCATATGAGATGATGTTGATTAAAGTTGGAATGTTGACTACAAAGAGTATCTTGTGGAAGATGCTGATTGGAGTCAACAAATCTTACCCTGTGGATCTAAGTGTGTGTACACTTCTCCTTGGGTTGCCTTGGAGAAGGTTGGAGCCTTGGAGGGAGAAGTGTGGGGATAGGTTACCCAGTATGAGGCCTAGAAGGTACCTAGAGACCTTTGAGGGCAGTTGGAACTCCGAGAGCCATGATGCTCTCAAACTTCCTGAGCTAGCCTGTTGCTGAAGCCCAAGGAAAGGGAGGTGTAGTAGCCGATGGACTATGTGAAAATGAAGGTGTACACTCCTGGGGTGGGACATGCATGTGGGGAAGGAGAGACTGTTGGTTGGAGTGTTGTTGAGGTTTGGTACCTTGGGCTAGACCATGTTGATGTGGAAGGTCTTCTCAATCAAAAGATAAGTATAAATTCTCTATTTATTGTATGTTGTGTATCTTGTATACGGGTTATAATGTTATTAGAATTGCTTGAATATAGATATATATACATTTCATATATGCTTGCATTACCTGCATCCATGACTGTACATAATGTGTTTCATGTTTCATTTCTTAAGAAATTTATATCTGATGCTAATCATGTTATTCATTGGAATGTGATTTAGGTGGAGCAAGAAGGCGTCTTGCAAGTGCATCATGTGTGCATATTGGACCTGAAAGAGAAAACTCTAAAATCAAGCCATAGGACTTGTAAACATCTAGTGGATTGGGTACGGTCCCGAGGACATGATATGGAAGCATGAAGATGCTATGCGGGCAGAATACCCACATCCTTTTGAATATTTTGGGAAATCTCGTTGATGTTGTGTAAAGAGTTGCACTGAGGATAGTGCAAAAATAAGGGGAGGGGATTGTAATACCCCAAGGATGTGCCCCAAATATATTATGAATTGTAACTATTTTTGTAGGCTAGTGAGCCAAGTGTTATAATAAGCTAGGAGGCTTATGTGATGATTAGGCTAGAGAGCCTAGGATGCTAAGGCCAGGAGCCTGATTTGTAAATGTAATTATGCAAAATCATTAATAAAATATAAACATCGTTGCGTGTAGACTGACCACAAAGAAAGAGTGATGGGGGACTAAGCTTCCACAAGGTTGGGTAAGGGAGGAGGTTAAGTGTTTGGGCCTAGGGGCTAAGCTAGGGGGCTTACCTCTAAAGGGGATAATAATTTATTATTATTTCCTAAAAGGATAAGGTGGTCAATTGACCAAGTGTTGTCCTAAGTTCCTGGAAAAGGAACGTATGATAAGTGGAGTGCATGTGGCTCCAGGAAGACAAGTGTCGACCTAGGCACATGCAATTAAAGCTAAAGAAGTGAGTTGTGTTGGGGGTTCTCTCTTGCATTCTTCCATCCTCCGCCTGAGTTCACTAGGATGCCCTTTTGAACTCATTTTTCCTCTGCGTCTAACCTTTTCATAACGACGCATCTCTGAAAACTAGAAAGGGAAGCTGACCTGTGTGATTCAGGAACCCAATCTACCCACACCTACAGAGCCGAGTTCGTACCTTAACCTTTATTGGGTGGTTTCTTTCTGTTTTCTAAGCCGTTTGGTGTCATAAATATGGGTTGTTGCAGCCACGCAGTTCCTGGACTGAGTGTGGCTTGCTGCCTTATGTTTTCCTAAGTTGTATTGACCAGTGGATGTTGTTCTCACCTTGCGAGAATTGAGTTGAAACTGGTTGAATAAGCGAGTTGTCAGGCCCGTGGTTGAAGAGGCAGGTTGTCAGGCCTGTGAGAAGCTCTCTCTAGGTGAGAGTGTTTGCTAGGAAGTGTTTTTCTCCTAGAGAGAGTCTAGCCCTAGCTATGGAGCTCTAAGAATTCCTGATCCGGCCTATTGCCGAGACTCTGAGAGGGAGTTGAAGTAACCGATGGACTGTGTGATAGTGAAGGTGTATACTCCCGGGTGGAACATGCATGTAAGGAATGAGAGTCTGTGAGTAGTGGGCGTAAGAAGGCTCATGGAGAGAATCCTTCCAGTTACACTGTGCAGTTTACTATAACCTTAGCCTAGTCTAGGATTCCCTTGCCCTTGGTGAAGCTTAGTGCCAGCTCGGGGGTGACCCACTGTTGAGCATGATGAGCAATGTGGTCTATGGTTGGGAGGTTCGTGGAAGGTCTGCACGTAGTTGGTGGTCTTCTAATAAAAGATAAGTACCTCTTTTATGTTCATTTACATGCTGTGTAATGGTACATATTTTTTAATTGAATAGTATTGCTTGTGTATGTTGTATATGCTGCATGTGTAGGCTTACTGTTATTTCCGCATTGGGTGAAATCATGAAGATGGGTTACACTTTTGCTTGTTTTATGAGAAAAAAAACTGTATTTTCACAAGTTATTCAACTTCCGAGATATAAAAGTCTTTTTTTTATTTAGAATTTCACTTTACAGTAAAAACAAAACTTGTGAAGAATTGCGTTAGCTTTCCAATGACTATTTTTCAAATTTTTTTATCACGATTTGATATGTCAATTTGACAATTGTTTAACAGTATGTTTCTTAAACATGAAATGAATGATAATGAGTTACTTATTTCTACAACAATGTATATATTATTAAACTTATGTTTTGAAGAAACAAAATATACTGCAACAATCTACAGAGACTCTATTTTATTATGACTATTATTTTGAATTTAACGGATGAATATTATAATTTATAGAATTTTTTTAAGTTGACCAAGATGAAAATGTTGCAGAGTTTAAAAACATGTTTTTCTACACCTTGTATCTATCTTAATTTTTACTTAAAACTAAAATTTAAATATACCCTTTTGAAAAGAACAGTTTAAGGATTATGAATATATTTTTTTCAAAATTTTTCACTGTATATTTTTTGAGATACCGATATTTCATTTCACTGAATCATAATGTCTGCTGAAAATATTATGTAGTGAGTTTTTTTTTAAATTAAATAAAATTAGATAAAAATAAAGAAAATGAAAACAAATTATACGAATTGAAAGTAGATTCAATTTTGGAAATGCTGGTGTCATTTTCGAAACCGAATTCTCAATGTTTTTAGGGGTCCACAACCTCTGAAGTTTAGTTATGCTTGGGGCATTTCTCTGGTTTTGGTTTTCAGTTGCAATTTCATTGTTTCGGCCAAAAATATATTTTGGCCAAAAATTTAATGTTTCAGTCGAAAGGCTAAAATCTAACGGAATACATCAAACTAAATGGTTTCCAGATCTTTTGGCCGAAAAACTAATTCTTTCGTCCGAAATATTGTCGGATGAATTCCGACCGTCGGAAAATATGAAATGACACATCGTATACATTTTTTTCGTGCCAAATTGTATAAATAGGATTGCAACCGAACAAATTTAACACAATCCATCAAATGAACAAAAAGATATGAGCTCAAGGATAAGGATTTCAAAGCATTTCTATTACTGATTGCCGCTATATTTTTTCTTTTTTTCTTTATTCCCTCTGTTCCATAAGCTTAATCGGAGGATC
>CBVK0100146280.1:0-11663 GCA_900067695.1 Picea abies | reverse complement strand
AAATCTAAGTTTGTTTCATTCAAAGTATCATATTGATACGAATGATCAATAATTTTCTAATATAAGAGTCAATTGGAAAAGATATGAATATTTGAGCAGCATGACTCCACATTCTTCAAATGTTATTTCCAAAAGGCTTGATTTGAAGATAGATAAAATCTGTTTGATAGAGTTTTTGAATAAGTTTGAGGAAGAAATATATAAATACACCGAGCATTCGCATAGAGCTCGATGACAAGATCTACAATTCAAACAATCACGTGAAGTGTTTCCACCAGGGACAATTTTTTCTGTAGTTGATTTTGCAGAGAATTACACATTTGCTGCACAAAAAGAAATACAGAGTGAATATTATGATTCTGATCAAGTCACTATATTTGTTCATGTCCTATATAGACATGCTGAACGAAGTCTTCCAAACATAAAAAACACGAACAACAATCGACATGTTATTAAAGAATATCACTTTTATATAAGTGATGATCGAACACACGACACACATTATATACAACATTGTTTTGATAAAATTTATGATTCATTGAAAGAACGTGAAATCATATTCGATCAAAATTGGATATGGTCCGATGGGTGTGTGGGTCAGTTCAAATCTGCATGATCATTCTATTGGTTATGCCGTCTTCATAAAAAATTAAAGATTACACATTGTTGAAATTTTTTTGAGACTGGTCATGGAAAATGAGAGAACGACGGTGTAGGGGCATGTATAAAATGAGCACTTCAAAGGTATCAGATGAACCCTCATGCCGATCAATTTGAATTCGTTGAACAAGTTGTTGAATGGTGCAACATGGTGCTAAGCCATGAATATAATCCATCAAGGGATGTGTGCAGGTGTGTCTATATATAAATGTTACATGTATGTATAGAGGATATATAAATTTGAATGTGTTCAAATTTATATTCAATCTTCAATCATTTTCTTCAGAGATTTCAAGTTAACAAGTTCTTGTCTTGTGCAGGTATTTTTGGCATGTTGGAATAGAAGATGTAAATAGATCAATCGCGTATGATGCCAGTACAATACATGGAAAAAGAAAAATACATTCAGTTAAAACAAATTTTTTTCAAAATGGGTTTTCATTTGATAGACGAAATGACTCTTGTTTTTGTTCAGTTTGCATAGATGACTCAGAATCCACATATATTTGCGAGAACGAAAATGAAGGATATGTTAAAGCTTGGAGACATGTTGAACTTAATGTAAAATGGAAAATGCCACTTCCAAGATTAGAGGAGATAGAATCAAATGAAACTATAGTGTCAGTTGATGGCGATAGAGTTTCTGATCTTGTTAGAGAAGATAAAATTAAATTATGTTTAAATTTTTTCAAATAACTTATAGATACATACGTGTGTGATAATCTAACATGAATTAATTGTTGTACAATATATCCAATTATTTGCAGGAGATGTTTTTTCTGTGGTTGCACGTGTAGACAACACTGAAAAAGTGAAATATTATTTGATGCGATGCACGTCACAAAAGATGAGGCTATTAGAAGATTTTGATGATAACGGTTTTATATATGAAAGAGGATCCATTGTATTGAAAGGATATTTTTTTCAAGAAACCCATCAAACCGATACTCATGTTCACTTTCAAGACTATCATTCAGATGTCACAAGTTGTCAATATAGTTATTTGGTATGTGCAGCGCACATAAAGTTAATAGAAGTTCAATAAAAATAAAAAATAAAAAGTTAAAAAATGGAAAATGTCCTGAACGAATAATTGAAGATGGAATACCATTATGTGGTTTTTAAACAAACTTGACACATGTACATTCCATAATTGTAATTTTTCATTCAAAGTACATTACAGATTTTGATAACTTGTTTTGACTATCTTCAAACATATTTTTATTTATGATATTTATAAAAAAAATACTATGTAGGAGTGAGACAATTTAATGAATTTGCATCTTAATTAGTGTTAAAATTATGTTCTTGGTATTTAAACAAGAATTAATATAATAACAAGGGAACCACTTATGATGCACTATATTTGAATAAGAGTAAAAGAAGTACTTACAAATTATAGACCCATCATCATATATCCTTCTAAGCATGCCCCTTTATAACATTTGGATGAGACTAATTTTTTTTAAAGAAAACATAGTATTAGGGAAGCATAATGATATCAAATTCTCATTGGACATCTTGTGATTGGAAATGGCTCACATGTTAAGAAAAGTAAAATATATTTTAATGAAATTTATTCTATGAGGTTTACTTGCTTTAGAATGTTTGAACCCATTCCCATATATATCTTATGGAGCCATCCCCTTCAAACCCATAATTTCCAACCATACTCTTTCATTTTCCCCGTGTTCATAAAGAGGCACACATTTTTAGAAAACATATATACTATTATATGTAAGGTGATTAAGTCATGTTAATTACAAAAAAGCCCCTCACCTTAAGTCATAAAACTTTATGTCATCATTTTCAAAATATTTATAATTTTTTATTTCACAACAATGTCAATATGAACGATTATATTAAAATATTAATCATATTTGATGAGCCCAATCAAATTCCATCACTAAAAATTTCCACCACTTCCATGACAAACCTTATCTTAGAAAGTTGAAAACATACTACACAATATTAAAAGAAAAAGGTGTTAAGACACAATATATGAATCAATGGTCAAGGTAAATGGCCTATTACAACGAATCATTCACATTGCAAAACCGTCTATAGAGAACAAAATGTTAGGTGATAGAAAAATCCCTTCTTAAAAACAATTTATTACGCCGAAAGGCGTATACCTATTGGAGATTGGCACATTTAATGATATTTTAATAATAAATTCTAATCCTATGGTTATCAATTGAACATGTTGGCATATTCTTAGTCGTCCTTCCAAATCAATGAATGAGATCTCATGTTGATAACTTTCTATCATTTTTAAAGGCGTCAGTTAACCTATTTACTTTTTAACATTTACTTAATATGATTAAAAAATTACTGTATAACCATCTAATTACCACGTTCAAATGATTAACAAACTTACTTGAAAGTAAAAATTTATTTCACTATTCACTTTTTACATTTTACATTATTAAACTTACATTTGTACTACTACCATATCTACCATACACCTACAATAACAACCAGGATAATTACCTTTGCTGGAATTACTTATGACAACCGTGATAATTACCTTTTCCAAATAACTTATGGCTGCCAGCCGCATAATTACCATCCGTTTCAATGGAAACCTTACCATACCATTCGTTTCAATGGAAGCTGTCATAATTGCCTTACCAGTTATTTTCATTCAGAAGAAGGACAGATCGTGGAGGCTTTGCATTGACTACCGTCAACTGAACAAGGCTACGATCAAGAATCAGTATCCCTTACCAAGAATTGATGATCTGTTCGATCAAATGAAGGGGGCGATAGTGTTCTCCAAGATCGATTTGCGATCAGGGTATCACCATTTATGGATCAAGGAGGATGACATCCCTAAGACCTCTTTTAAGATGAGATTTGGACATTATGAGTTTACTGTTTTACCTTTTGGACTGACAAATGCCCTAGGGGTATTCATGAGTTTGATGAACAGGGTGTTCCGCGAGTACTTGGACAAGTTCGTCCAAGTATTCATTGACGATATTCTCATCTACTCTCAGACGATGGAGGAGCATGACGAGCACTTGCGCTTGGTACTACAATGTTTACGAGAACACAAATTATATGGAAAGCTGTCCAAATGCTCTTTTTATCAACCGATGATTCACTACTTAGGGCATGTCATCTCCGGCGAAGGCATCACTGTGGATCTAGCCAAGGTTGAGGCTATTATGGAATGGCCTGCGCCGACTAATGTCACAGAAGTACGCATTTTTATGGGTTTAGCAGGATACTATCGATGGTTTGTCGAGGGATTTTCAAAGATAGAAAATACTATCACGGAATTGCAAAAGAAAAACAAGAAGTTTGTTTGGACAAAGAAATGCACAGAAGCATTTAGGAGGCTTAAGGAGTTGTTAACAACAGTGTCAATACTAAAGGTTCCTGACATGGACGCAGACTTCTTGGTATGCACTGACGCATCCAAGGAAGGGTTAGGCGGAGTCTTGATGCAAGACGGACGAGTGATTGCTTACATTTCGAGAAAACTGAGAAGGCATGAGGAGAATTACGTGATGCACGATTTGGAGTTATTAGCCATCGTTTATGCCTTGAAGGTTTGGAGACACTACCTTGTTGGACGAAAATTTGAATTAAAGACTAATCATTGTGGACTACAACACATTTTTACGCAAAGCAACCTGAATGCGCGACAACGGCGTTGGTCGAAATTGCTTAGCAAGTACGACTTTGAGATTACTTACATAAAGGGAACAGTGAACCGAGTGGCAGATGCTTTGAGTCAGAGGCCACACATCTTTTCAGTGTTACCTCTTCAGATGAATCTACGTGAGAAGATTCTCACTTTACAGCGTGACGATGAATGGTACAAAGAAGTCGAGGATTTTATCGGACAAAACACTATGATGGTACCACGATATGAGGGATTTACTTTGGACAACGATGGGTTATTGAGGTTTAGAGGTCGGATTTATGTACCGCCAAATGATGAGTTGAGGATGTTGATCCTGAGCGAGGCTCATAGAGCAGTTTACATGGCTCACCCAGGAATCATGAAGATGAGGGCAGACCTTAAACCCTTATTCTTCTGGAAGGGAATGAAGGACGACATAGTCAACTTTGTGGCTAGATGTCTCGAGTGTCAGCAGGTAAAGGCTGAACATAGAAACCCAGCAGGATTACTTCAACTACATGCTATTCCAGAATCGAAATGGGAAGTCATTTCGATGGATTTTATTGTTGGATTGCCACTGACGGCAAGGAGACATGACTTGATTTTTGTAGTAGTAGACACTCTGACGAAGAGTGCTCACTTTATTCTTGTGCGTATGACATATCAGGCACCGGACATAGCAAGAGTTTTCATCAGTGAGATTGTGAGGCTGCATGGTGTGCCTAAGAAGATTATATCCGATCGAGGATCGATGTTTACCGGACGATTTTGGACGAGTTTCCATGAGGCCTTGGGAATCCAACTTAATTTTAGTACTGCGTATCACCCAGAGACGGACGGATAGACAGAACATACGAACCAAAACTTGGAAGACATGTTGTGCATGTACGTGATGGACCAACAAAAACATTGGGAGGAATTCTTGCCACTAGTAGAATTCACTTATAAAAACAGTTACTAGAGCACCATTAAGATGGCTCCTTTTAAGTTTCTTTATGGGCGACTGTGTCGGGCGCCCTTGAGTTGGGATCGGCTTGAGGATAGGGTCTTGGTGGGACTAGAAGCCATCCAAGAAATGGAAGAGCAAATGCAAACCATATGACAAAGGATAAAAGAAGTTCAGGATCGACAGAAGAGTTACGCCGATGTGCACCGAATCGACCGTAGTTACGAGGTCGGTGATCGAGTCTTCTTGTGGGTTAAACCGCATAAGAGTTCGATCAAGTTTGGAAAGGGAGATAAACTCTCTCCTAGGTTCATGGGACCTTTTGAGATTGTGGAGAGAAAGGGGCCCGTGGCCTATTGACTAGCCTTGCCTGATTCTTTGAGGCATAAGCACGATGTTTTTCATGTATCTGTTTTGATACATTATATTAGTGATCCTACGCACGTGATCGACATGAGTTCCTTGCAGGTATCGGACGAGGGAGCGCTCACGGCTGAGCCAGTCCGCATCTTAGATCATCATGTTCGATAGTTACGACGTCGAACGGTAGATCAGGTCAAGGTCCAGTGGGACAGTTATAGTCCACACTCGGCGACCTGGGAGGATGCATATGATATGCGCCAACAGTTTCCATTTTTGTTTGATAGATAGACTTATGATATTGTGGTACATTTATTTCGGCACTTATACTAAGAAACTTTGGGATGAAGTTTAGACCAAGAGGGGGTGTATGTAACATCCCTCTCTGGCACACTTACAAAACTTATTCTTTGAGGACACTTGCTTGCAAGTGATATAGACTTTTCTGATATTAATACATTATGCTTGATTATGATGCATTCTGATAGACGACATGATGTTTTACTACTTGATGTAGATAGGTGCTATTGACTCAGTCTTATTGAGTGTGCAGGGTTTTTGACCTAGAGGATGCAGAGGCATCGACGAAACCCTTGGACTCCGGATTGAGTCAGGGAGTGTGATATTTGAGTTGATTTATTACCATGATATTTATTGATTTGATGATATGTTGTTGACATGTTCTGACATGATGGTTGATGATGTAGGCTGACAATTGCTTGCCGACCAGACTCACATATGGAGTAAAGGAGCCACACATGATTTCCAGAGAGGTTGAGGGAGAGGTGTGGACAGAAACCCTGCCACATCCTACTAGCACTCCCGCTGGGGCTTGAACTGTAGGTTAACGATTACCTAGTTCGAGAGGATCTACGATGCCGTGAGGGAAGACTGCGACAGTCTCTCACTATGATTCTAAGGGGTGTGCAATAAGATGGGGGCCTTATTCCTTAGATCTTTTAGTCTCCCACAAGTTCACCTGGCGGAGTGTTGAATCCAGGGGTTATAGATGTCTACCAAATAGTCAAGTCGGCGAGTGGCACCCTTGGAGCATGTGGTGCATCCTGAAGGGCACATCGCGCAAAAGAAACACAAGTTGGCGAGTGGCACCCTTGGAGCAAGTGGTGCATCCTGAAGGGCACATCATGCAACAGAGGCAAACGAGGCGAGTGGCACCCTTGGAGCACGTAGTGCATCTTAAAGGGCACATCGCATTGATGATGATGATGAGACAACCTAGATGACCCTAAAACCTTAACGCTTGATAACACTCTTAAAACGACTCCCCTAATTAATTGTCGCCCAACTCAAATCTTAACCTAAATTTAAAACACCTCTAAGATAAAATTTTGATTAGCCTTAAGAGAAGACCCTCGAAAAAATAAACTTAAGAACGTAAACTAAAACCTCCTAAGTGTTAGTTAAAGTCTTCTTAAAATTAAAGGGGGTAAAGTAATGAGGGAGATAAATTAAGTGAAACCCATGGCTTTTAAATTATAAAGAAGAATTAAAATTATTAAAGTGTGGGAGTATAAAAGCTAGGATTTTAGAAATACAATGAAAGGTTTAATAGGTGCATTTATCTTTTTGGGTTTTAGAAAAAAAAAATAATAATGAAATAAAAAAAAGATAATAATAATAAATAAATAAAGGAAAGGAACAATTAATAGAAATAAGGAAACTTGCAATAAAGGAAACTTAAAAAAGGAAAGTAGGGGACATAGGGTAAAAAGAAAAAAGGAATCATCAATTAAGGAGTTACTAAAAATCATCTACTTCATTTTAGGAAGGTTATTAAAAGCATGAGAGGGGATCTAGGAATCCTAGGAGAAATTTAAGGAGCGACTTTAGGGGGGATGAGGGAAATGAGTCTTTTATTTAAATTAAAGAAAATAATTTTGGAGAAACATGGCGAATGAGTGACACTTGGACGACAGAGAATTTTTAGAGGATTGTCATTAAAAATTAAATTAATAATGATTTAGGGAAAGTAGGTGGATCTTAAATTTCTATAAAATAAGGGGAAAATAAGGAAGAAGGGAGGAATGGTTAGCGTAACGTTATGCTGCCAGATTTTGGCTTGACTGTTTGGTTGTGAGGAGTTGGGAATTTCTTAGTTGTGTTGGAGTGGTAGCTCAACCTTAGAGGCGAGCTGAGAAGCTAGTCTTATCTCTGGATCTTGTGTGGCCCCTTTGTGGCTTGGGGGGCTAAGGGGGAAGTAAAGTACCCCTAGCGATTGGCTGGGAGGTACTGGTGAGCTTTCTATGGTTGACAAGCAGGAGCAGCAAGGAGCGCGAGACATCGATCGAGGCGGTCGCAAGGAAAAAGGTACACGTGCCATTTAGTAGAGTAAAATGCATTAGGTTATGATTAGATATGCTTATGTAATGGAAATCTAGATGGGTGAATGTTTAATTTCAATCGATGATGGTTATCGTTGGGCTAAATGGTCGTTCTTTCATTGCTTACATCCAACGGATTGTTGTGTTTTTAAATGTTGCTGCAAAATTTTACTGTGTCACCTTGAGTAATCCTCCATCCTTGAATTTATATTTTCTTCTCCATCCCCTACGGAAAATTTCACTGTGTATTGTCATGCTGAAACACTCGTTCGACAATTTCATTTGGAATGGTTACTGCGTCGTAGTTCTGAAATTTTTGTTGGGTTAAATCGTTAATGAATTGGGTTTCTGGAATTTTTGATTTTGTATCTCGTGCTGTTGATGATGATAGAACACGTTTGGGGACAAAGATTTATTGTGGGTGTTTTACAAGGTTTATGGGCGTTTTTGTGTTATTTGCATGGGAAAATGTCATTACAATGGCACTGCAACTTTGTACAGTGGCATTTTTTTTTGTGGGCAAATTGTTGTAAAGAGGCATTTTCTTGGGATTTCGGGCATTTTTATTGCACATAGTGAGCAATTCTTACATTGGACATTTTTGTTATATGCTGTGGGCGTTTTTATTATATACCGTGAGAAATCTGATAATGGGCGTTTTTATTTGACACATTGAGCGATTCTTCTATTGGGTGTTTTTATTTTATACAGTGGGCAACTGTTATATGGGGCTTTTTTTCATTTATTGGGCGTTTCTTTTTGTACAGTGGGCAAATGTGTACAGTGGCGTTTCCTTTTTTTATACAATGGCGATTTTGGGGACTGTGAGCGTTCTCTTTGATTACAGTGGGCATTTCGGCGGTGGGCACTTCATTTATAATATGTCGTCTTTCGTTTTTGAATGTCTGTCATTTTGTTTTTACATTTCTGTCACTCCTTTTTACCACCGTCATCTAGTTGGGTCGATTTTGGGTAGTAGCGGGAATCTGTGAGGTGGGTTGCTATAAGGCCACCGGTTGTAATTAAATGACAAAGTAAAACCCAATTACCAAATGAAATTATAAATTGGCTCCCTTCTGATTGTATCCTTATGATCTCTCATCAAATCGTTTAACCTGGCAATCCATTTGTCTTCTAGCCATCGTTTTATCTTCTGGCCACTGCTATGGAATGGTTTACTTATTCTGGGAGTTTTGTCAAGTATCTGTAGTTATTTTCAAGGTTGTTTTTCTCATGAAATTGAAGGATGGTCACATATATATTTAAGGGTTGCGATTCATTCAATGTGCTTATTAAAAGGTTGTCTTTTAGACTGTCAATTCGCATTCCATATTTAAACGCTGCAACAGATTCTAGAATGTTGGATTTAATAATTAAATGTTAATGCTGTAAAGAAAGATTGAGGTGGTCATTTAGACTGTTAGTTCTCATTCTACATTTAAATGCCGCAAAAGATTATAGAATGTTGGATCTAATATTAATACTAATGTTGTAAAGCAAGAGTTAATGTGGTCACTTTATAATGTCAGTTTTCATTCTATAAATAAACGTTGTAATCGATATAGAATGTGGTATTAATATTAGATATTAAATGTTGTAATGCAATTTATTGTGGTCATGATAGAATGCCAGATTTCCTTTTGAAATTAAATGTTGTAATTAAGTATAGAAGGTTGTATTTAATATTAAATATTAATGTTGTAATTAAGATCAAATGTTGCAATTAGAGAATGACAGTTTTGTATATTTAAAGATAGAGTCATTGATATATTGTTATTAATCATGTGAGAGCAAGGATCCTGCATCATAAACAAAAAGGAGATGTGCAGACTTGAAATTTATCCTTGTAATGTGGTGGGTTACTATTGCAAGGTTATTGAATTATTATGTCATGGCATCGGTACCTTGCTGAAGTCTCTTGTCAATACAGTATGTGCAGAATAATTTCAATATAATGTATCGATAATTATGTAAGGGCAGGGGGAGTTCATTCTAAAATAAAACGAAAGGTTAGTTCTTGTAAAATAAAATAAAGGGTTAGTGTTGATATCCTATAAAACACAATAACATTGCCCTTTTTTTTAAAAGCTAAGGAATCTTAGTGTCTGATGACTTATAAAATGAAGGGTGCCATGAACTAAGTACCTTAACCTTTAAGATTTAGTAAATGAGGAGGGTTGTTCTTGTAAATAATGTTGAACCTGGGGTATTTGTTGTTGGAGTCCTTCATGTCGTGTGCCTTCCATAAAGGACGTAGTCATCCTTCTTGTTTATGTTGTACTTGATAGTATTCAGTTGGTTGCTTGGTCGGTTGTGTCGGGCGGGATGTAGACACCCCCCTGGTAGCCATAGGAGTCATGTCTGGGTGTGTGAGTTTTCTGTGTAAAGAATCCAGTGCCGTATCAAGAGTCTCGGGCCCTTTAAAGGCAGGGTTTCCACTCTTGCGACACACCTGATAGAGATTACTAGTTTCGGCCTGAGCAGTCGGCCAGGAGCCTGTCTAATATTCTTTCGAGAAGACATAAGACTAAAAGCCCTGCTTTTCTGTGCTGAAATAGTAAACACTATTGTTGGATTATTTCTTCTGTGACCATACTGTACTTAACACCTGATGTCGATTTCTGCTTCCAGCTGTTAGTTGTACGCCTTATATCTAGGGACATTTATTTCTTGTTGTCACTGTCATATGTTGGGGTCGTCTTATTGTGTTTGACTTTATTGCATCTTGTTCTAGGTCGGGTTACTAGTTTCTACCTGAGCAGTCGGCCATGAGCCTGTCTAATCTTCTTTCGAGAAGACATAAGACTAAAAGCCCTGCTTTCCTGTGCATAAATAGTAACCCTAACACCATGGATTCTTCCCTATGTGTTCTTACTGTGCACCCCCAGTATGTCTTAATGTTTGTGTTGCGCCTTATGCCTATGGTCGTATATTGTTGCAGTTACTCATTGTGTGCCTTCATTTTTATTTTTCATGGTTGCGTCTTGTTGGTCGTCGAGTGGCGATGTAGAGTCAGGTGTGTTGTTACTTCTACACGCGTGCACACACCTTACACCCAAAAAAAAAATATTTGCACCTGTTACTAGAATGGTTGTCGTAACGAGGAGGTCATTACAGAACAATCATGGAGGTTTTGAAATCACTCAAGTATTAACCCACCTAGGTTTAGTACTACCCATTCAAGTTTCATCACATTCACCATCTTGGGATAAGAGTCAAAATACATGGATACATGGTCTTTAAGACTAGAGATTCTAGAGTGATTGATGAGGGTCCCTTTAGTTGGGTTAGGGATTCAACACTTTCTCCAACTTGTCATTAGTACTCTAGAGAAGTTGTAATGAAGAAGACTTTGAGATTTACTAAAAGNCAGGTTGTTTTGGTATGCCACAAATTTGATTAGAAACTTCAATAAAGTTTGTTTTTCTTTTTAGAATATGATTGCATAGATTAAGTAAATCTTTTGGATGTGGAGGAGTATGCCTCCATTAAGTTGGCTTTTGTAGGAGTAGTGATCCAATGAGTATTTGGCCTCATGATAGGTGTAGATACATGTGACAAACATTTTAATTAAAACCATGTTTCACTCCTAAATCAAAGATTATAACCAAAGGGCATGTCTGATGGTCTAATGCCACAAGCATGGATAACATGCCCTACAATTAGCTCATTTATAGCCCAATCAATTGGGATTGTATCATATATTGGATAAGGAGAC
>CBVK0100146279.1:0-32477 GCA_900067695.1 Picea abies | reverse complement strand
AAGATTATGCTGGATATTTTATTGTTATTCTATCATTTCTAGCATTTCGTTTCTGTTCTGCATATTTTATATATCTGGTATCTTGCAGAACATGATCCCAAAAGAACTATTATTGAGCATTCCAATGGATTTACCATGGTTAATACAAGGACGTTTGAGCCACCAAGTAGTCATCATCATCATCATCATCATCATCATGGTCATCATCACCATCATCAATGTCATCGTCATCGTCATCATCATCGTAATGGTCATCGTCATCATCATCATCATTGTCATAGTTATCATCATCTTCATTATCATCATTGCCATTTCCATGGTCATCATCATCGTTTTCGAAGTCGTCATCATCATCATCATCATCATCATCATCATTGTCATAGTCATCATCATTGTCATCATCATCATCATCATCATCATCATTGTCATAGTCATCATCATCGTCATCATCATCATCGTCGTCGTCGTCGTCGTTTTCGTTGTCATCATCGTCATTGGAATTGTCATCATCATCGTCATTTCCATTGTCATGATCATGATCACCATCATTGTCATGATCATTGTAATCATCCTCATCATCATCGTTTCCACCATAATCAACAATATTGTCCACTCATTCCTTGTATGTTTCAACCTTAACACCTTAAGGGATGTTCCAACATAGCTAGGGTAAGAGAGGAATCATCCCTCGTGAGGGTGCTAGGTCTATATGTTATGCATATTTCATTTTTTTATCTTTATAATTGTAGATCTAGTGTTTATTGGTTATACCTAGTGTGCAAGTAATTTTGGACATGGATCACTATTATAGGACTATCACAACTCTACACTTCAGTTCAAACATCTTCATCATCTACAACAATGAGTTCCAAGTGAGTTATTTTCCTTCTTCCATTTCCATTTCTAACATTATGGCTTCTATCTCACTAAAGGAATTGTTCATTAATTAACCATACTAAGTTGCTCCAATTTCCTTTTATAATTTGCTGGTAAAACTTAATTGATATACCAATATTATAATCACCTATAACCCTAGGATGTCATTCAAAACAAAATCATAAGATCATAAAACCATGGATTGGAGACCAATATGCATCTCTAATATATTGTTAGAACTAAAAATGACCAGCATATATACCACTCATGAGAAAATATTCCCTATAGAGGGCCTACGTGGTGGTTTTGGGCTCCATACATGGTCATGAGATCTAGAGGTAAATATTGTGGCCTATGACCTTAGATTTCATTCCTATACCACGGAATGGACCCTTACAACCATCGTTATTACACCAATAATTGAAAAGGTGACCTTTTGGTACTATCATATTAAT
Organism: Picea abies; assembly: GCA_900067695.1. Lineage (NCBI taxonomy): Eukaryota > Viridiplantae > Streptophyta > Pinopsida > Pinales > Pinaceae > Picea > Picea abies. The sequence goes on along the minus strand of CBVK0100146279.1, from coordinate 31,146 downwards.
AAGATTTGTTAAGAGGTTCCTAAACCCGTAACAGTGTTAATTTTAATATGTGTTAGGAGTTTGGTAGGTGCCAAGGATTAATTTGAGCTTGGAACTGATCAAATCAAAATATTTTGACTTGAACCAAAAACAAAATTTTATAACTGGGAACATGTAAAACCTAAAATTTTAATTTGCACTGTAAGTAAGTGATTTTTTTGCATATTGAACTAACATTTACTATTTTTTATGCTCATTGTTGCAATTTTACTACATTTTGGAGACTTCAAATGGTTATATATTTGTCATATAAACTTTGATTTATGTGATTTTTTTTTAAAGTGGATATTTTTAGGTCTTTTCAAGGTTGTTTTTATAAAACTTCCACTAAAATTCAATCCTTGGTACATTTGTGAGTGATTTTGAAACAACCACCATAAACATATTATTCTTGGTAGTGGTTTTGAAAATCCACCCCTAAAATATTTATTCTCTAACTTTTCAAGGTGATTATTGAAAATCACTGCTAATTAAAGACACTTTTGGAGAACTTTCTATACAACACTTTTAACAATGGTTTTGGGAGGACTGCACTTGGCCTAATCATCACAAAAGGGTAAATTATTGTAATCTAGGCCATAAAGGAAAATGTTATGGCCTACAACTATGTCTTTTGGCATTAGTAAACTATTTTAGTGGAAACCCTAAAATTACAACCATATCCCATTGTTGTGGTGGTTTGGGCTCTGCACGTATCTTAGGAGCTAAAAGGAAAAGTGTTATGGCACAATACCCCATATTTCAAGCATAGAACATGAAATGGATCTAGTGAACTAAATTTGGTGCATAAATCCTTAAAATTGTGGCCATATATCTTTCACATGATAAATATTCCCTATCTAGGGCATGTGTGGTGGTCTAAGACATCATACATGGCCCATGAGTCCCTAAGGAAATTTATATGATCTTGTATCATGTCGTTTGACCCTAGACCATTCCTTAGACCATGAGAACCATACTTTATGTTACAAATTTATTTGACATAACCATTTTTATATCACATAGGGCATGTGTTATGGCCTAAATCCTTAGGGATGGACCATGAACTCCAAAGCTAAATAATGTTATGTCTTAAGGCTTGTTTGTTTGACCTTGGATCAAGACCACCAATTTTCACTCACGAGACAATTTTTTTTTATGTAAAACTAATGATGTGCTGGCTAAAGACTCTTTTAAACATAAATTGGGATCTCTAAAGATAAATTATAAAGCATAAGACCTTGGTTGTATGGATAATAAAAAATAAAACATAAGTTAATGTAAATATCAACATCAACTTTAAAAAAGTAGTACTAAATTTTAAATACAAATAAAAAGTATAGACATTTAAGTGCATTGAAGGATCAAAAGTGACAACCTATAATTGTTTCCATTAGGTGAACATATCTGGCGACAATCATTGATTGTCACCATTATTTTGGGGTAGTTTTGGTGATTGGAGTGTTGAGCACTCAACACACCCTAAAAGCCTTATGAAATTTTATCACTTTTTGGGTACCACTTGTTTGATTTTACTAACTAAATTGATTTCACTTTGGGGAATGGTTTATTTTTGTTTTGTTTTCATGACTCTTATCAGTAAAGTCAAGCTTGTTTGAACTTATGAAACCTCTTATGATACAAATATTATACAACATGACATTCCCATGAAACCTCATACCAAACCATTTTTTACCGCAAAGTTGTCAGACCAGGGTCCTCTGCAAGTTACCAACAAAAGGGTATTGATGTAGTCTAGTGTGTTGGCATTTTCATCTGTCTTAAAGGAAAGAAGTCTCACCCAAAGTGAAATTGAGACAAATGAGCTAAGGGAAGGGTAAGAATAGTTTATACAAATCTATAAACCATCTATGATATTACCATTCTAGTGCAAGATAGATACTCATTTCATATCCTTAGCACATCATTTCATATCCTTAGCACATTTTCTAGTGTTTGAGCTTCAAATAGAGCATTCAGAGAATTGTCTGCTTGTTGCATTTCATCAATTTTTTCTTGTTTCTCCAGAGGATCGTGTGTTTTATCTTCTTCTTAGTTGATTGTATGGATTCTAGTGCAGAATTATTCTAGTGTCTAGTTATGGCGAGTTATAACACCCATCTATTTGTTGACTTACTTGAATATGGTGGTACATTAGGCAGTCGTTTTGTGTAGTAAGGATCTGGCATCGTTTCCTTCTAGGACAACTCTTTCTAGTTGTTGTTAAAGTTCCTTAGGTTGTTCTTAGGACTTCAAATTCATCCCCTCCAACTGGGTTTGAAGGTCCTTTGTGCAACCTGTTAGTACCTCCCATGATTTTTGAACCAATATAATTTGTTCCTATGGTTCTGCAATGGTGCTATATTCTGGCATCTGAGGGGTTGATTTTCTAAAAGTTGGCCAGATCTTTGTGAGCTTTCCCTTCATTTTCTCCACTTTCTCTTCTTCCTGGATTTTCTAGTATTATTCCTATGTTCTTTTGGTATGTTCCATCATTCCTTCATGTTTCCAATACTCAACTTGTGTTTTAGCTTGTTGAACCTATTGTTGTAGGTGATCAATTAAGGCTCTAATCAACCCTATCAATTGTGGAGTCAGAAACTTAGCGAGCTCTTTGGATGTAAATGTGGCCTCTAGAGGGAGTCTGATCTAGAGAGGAATCCCTCTAGAAATGGATTTCTAAGATGGTGTCTCAACTTCCTATTCTTCATGGAGTGATCCTCGCAACTGTTGGGCTAATTTAGTCTTCAGGGCTAGCAGAAGCAAAGGGATAGCTTCTACTTGTGCTAGGTAGAGCTGTAAAAATTATGAAAATTGTTGTGGATCTTGTAGGATGGGTTCCAAATGTTCTTTTAGCGAGGTTGTTATTTGTCCTAAATAAGTCTCTTGTGGTGCTTGAGACTCTTCCTCCTTTTGCATCGTTTCCTGCATTATGGGTGGAAATTCAGGGGTTCCGCTTTGATCCTTCAGGATTTATGTGCCACTCCTTGTTCTTAGAGATTGTGTATCAGAGAGGGGGCCATGTCAGAGTTTTTTGAGTACTGGTACTTTAGATGGTTGTCTCTCCTGAAAGGGAACCATTTCTGGAATATCAAGGTGCATGGGTTCTATGGAATTGGGTGGTATAGGAATTGTTGTATCCACAATTGGTGACGATGGTTGTTTCTCAGTGACTATGGTGGAAGGTATACTAATTTTACACTCAGGTTCATCAATAATATGGATAATATTCTGAGTTGCACGAGAGGTTGCTCATGTGTGAGGCAGCGCAGTCGATATAGGATGGGGGTTGATGATTTTTGTTGGGTTGATTTTTGGGGACACATCGATTATGGGCTTCTTGGCTGGAACCTTCTGTATGAATGTGGCATATAATATTCCATTAATGGATTTACCTAAGAATATGACCTCACCTGGAAGCTTGGTACATATTGGAAAATTCTACTTTATCCCCTACAACTGGTGTTCTTCCTCCTCCTCTGATTCTGAGGCCATTGGCAATGTCCGGGGTTGTTCTACCTTTCCATAGCTTGACCTGCTTATTCTGTTGGATTCTTCTTCTTTAACAATTCTGGTATCAATGAGTAGTGGACACCCGACTTGTGCAGGGTGCGTTTAACTACTGGACAAGAAAGGATTTCCTCGTCTAGTATCTCCTCATCCAAATATAATGGTAGGGGCCATGTATGAAATTCTGAAGGATTTGCATGCCTTGGCTAGATGAATCTATAATGGCGGTTCAGAGAAAATGCAATGTTCCTTGTATGAAAATTTAGAAGCTCCTATGGTATACGCATCCTTTGGTTGGCGCCGAACAAATGATTGTACCACTTTAGGAACGCAATGTTGTTGAACTCCATGTTTTATGAGTCTACCCTTGCATGCCAGGGCTCAAAAATATTTGTGAGGTGACCTTCTTTGGTAGGTGCTAACTTTATTCCCGTGGGTGGCATCCACTTCAACATTGCAAAAGACATAAGAAAATATCCATATGTGAAGGCACCTCCTTCTCTTGGACCTCCTCGCAAGCGACAATGAGTTCTTCCAACAAGTAACTACACCAATTGAACACTACACCATTTCCACAAAAGTCAACCATTGATAGGGCATCCAATGTACATTCACCCTTATATTAAGAGTGCATGGCATTTCTAGCAATCACATAGCATGCCGTTATGACCATCTCAGGGAGGATTGGTTCAATATTTGTTGTGTGACCTCCCCTCTGTGTATGGAAGCACTCATACAGGATAATCTCGCCCTTATGCTTTCCATTCTTTCTCGATCCTTGAAATCCTTTAGAGACATCTTCTCCCTCCAAAGATAATCATGTGAGCTGGTGAATATATTCGGCTTGAATGGGGCATCATTTTTCGAGCCATAAACTACGATCATGCACCATGTTGATCAAGAACTTAATGCATCGCACAACTTCGCCCCTAGTTCTGAACACTGGGAGGTCCCAAACATTCATGATTATCAAGTGGCATAGATTCAGAAACTTAGCCTTTGGGAGGAACTGCACTTCTCCTATTGGTTCGGAGTCCATCTTGCAAAACACGTCGATGTTCATTTAGGGGAACAACGTTGTGTACGTGAGATCCAAGTCAGGGATTTTTTTCTGCTTGGATTTTTCTTTGAAATCTCTCAAGACCTCAATCCTGGGATCATAAAGCTCATTCTTATAGTCCAAAAATTCCACATCTATGCATCCAAGACATTGGTCCATCCATTTTCATACTTTGCCAAAAATATTGTTGAGGCTTCCCTCTAAAAAAAAAAATTTTGGATAGTGCATGTGCCCTGCTGCACTAATATCCTGCATACACACATGTGTTGCATGTTATTTATCCCACATACATAAACTTTTTGCATGCTAGTTATCCCGTGTTTACCTCCAAAATTTGAAAAAAAATATAAAATTGCACGGAATTCGGTCGAGTTTACGGGCTATGGATGGTTTCCTAACCATTTTACCCCTTGTATCTCATCCCCAAACCGAATAAACATATTTTTATCATATAAAAAGAGGTCTTGGAGAGTCATTTAGACACGTGAACAAGAGAATAAGAAAATTCTTCCAAAATCCCTTCCCTTTCATTGCCCAGGATTTGCATCTTGCTCTGATTTTTAGACTCAGCTTTCCCCTCCATCCATTCTCCCTATGCAACCCTTCCTCCTTCACTTGATGGTATGTTGGTTGTGAGAATATAATGTGGGATTGATCCATTTGGAACCACAATAGAGAATCCCGGACTTGGTTTGTAGAGTGTTCGCAAGCAAAGGTTGTAACCTTTTTATCTTGATTGAATAAAAGATATTATCTTTGTCCCAAAACCCTATGTGTACATGTTCTTGTCAATTTGAGCATTTATATCTATATTTAGGATTTTAAAGTGATCATTAGAGATTTTATATGTTGTTTCATTGTATTCTTAACCCCTTGCAGGTCATCTTTGGGAGGATATTTTTTATCTAGGAGGAAACAACAAGTAGAAGAGGTATACATCAATCGTAAGGATTGAAGGTGCACTCATTAACCCTCTCTTACCTCTTTCTCTTATCACTTAGTTTAAATGGTTTTGGGTTATATTAAATATAGATCAATCTTTTAAGGGAGTTATCACTCTGCCTATTCCTTAGACCCAGTTAAGGGGGAATTTCCCCATAGAAGAAATGGTGACTCCAATGGGGAGTCTCTCTAGGGTCTTAGAGGGAGATTTCATTTTGATTTGATTTTTTTAGTTTCTTTTTTAGTTTTTTGAGTTTTCTGAATCAGTTTGGGTCTTTGGTCACCTTCCATGTGCCTACTAGCCTCCCCTACCCAGTTTTTTGTCCAAACCTTTTTCTTTTTCGAAAACTTGCAGAGGTGTCTGTGCCCTTTCCTCTGTATAGAATGTGTACATACACGTTCTGCATAGTATACATACCACGTACATATGCAGGTTTCTCATGCATAGCACATGTATCTGTATTTTGGAAGGGTTTTTAAAAAGAATTTTTCTTTTCTAGAAAGAATCTCTTTTCCTCTCAGGCCTTCCTGAACTCTTTAGGGTCTCTGTTATTTTTGTTTGGCTAGGTTAAAGACTCATTTTATCTTGCAATTTGTAAAGAACCCTTGTTGTTTCTTTATTTCTTTTGTTTTCTTTTAAGGTTTAGAGTGAACTTATAAGTGTTAGATCCTCCTATGGATTCCAGTGAGTCCTTGATTTCAAGCAGTGGCTTAGGGCCTGTGTTAGCCTTGTTTTTTTGTTTTTTTTCTCTTTACCTTGTTTGTCCTTTGAAAAATGAAAAAATATCATTTACTTGTGATTTTATTTCTAAGTATTTTAAAAAATAAAAAAAAAATCTATAGTTGCATTTAGTTATGCATTTTTTTTTGGTAGTTGTAGCATAGGTTGTTTATTACAAAAGAAAAGATTTTTATTTCCAAAGTTCTTGTTATGCTATTTCCTTGAAATTTTAGTAGTTTTTGTTTGTATTGTGAAACGAAAAGCGCATTCTAGGAAACTTTTTGCATTTTAGGATCTTGGATTATACTTCAAAAAGTTTTCGTTTACAAAGATTAAAAGCCATTTTTAAGTTGTAGAACCTAGTTTTCTTTTTGCACGAATGTTCTAAAGATTTTATTTCTTCTCTTTTAGCTCTTGAAAACCCCATAAGTTGCACATCTGTACCCTTTTTAGTAAATCAATCCACTTAAAATCAATGATTAACACTAAAAATCAGCTAGAATCTTGTTTGTAGGGTTCACCAAGTAGTTTAGGCTTTAGGGCCTTGAAAAAGGTGTGGAGAGGAAACTCTTCAAGGCTACTTAAACAAACATAAAAGATTTTGATAGGGAGCATCAAAGTCCAGTTTCATAAGATTCAGTCAGGACCCCCCTCTAACATAGGGGCTAAACATGAGATGGCGTGAGCAAAGGTAGAGGAGATAACCACTGCAAAGTCAGAGTGAATGTAGTGGGGATCGTATATTGAGGGTCATTCTTTGGATTATGCTGATTGCATTTGACTACGGAGACTCATGGACCTCAACTCCATTTAAGATCCTCGGTTTTATTTTAGACCATTTTCCTTTAGTAACCTTGAAAGGCTTCAGAATTTGTTATCCCGCTCATTACGATCAGCCCGAATGTCGACTGTACTTGCCTAGTGATTGACTGTGAGCTGGAAGCCTAGTTACATGGTTTTAGGGACTTACACAGGTTATTGGGTGGTATACTGGAGTACCTAAGGTAGAAGTTGGATTGCACTTTGTATAGTATACCTGGAGGGTGTTTCCGTGTTCGAGTTACACTTGCACCGGTAAGTTTCTCTAGTGTCGATTGACACAATGTTTCTTTCTTCCAGACAGTTATTTGCTTGATTTGTTGTTAGGAACTTTTTTGTGTGTGGTCTGTTTTTCATGCTAGCTTAACCTTAGAGTGTCATTTGATCATTTCACAAGGTGGAATATCAATAGCTCCATCGTTCACGTAGGTTTCAAGGTCTGTGACCGGTTACTTTGGAGACACCTCCACCACTACTGAGGCACAAGCTAGATCAAGAGGGTTCATTTGAAGCGACCGAGCCATAGGAAACTGTACCTGAGCCAAATCCTAGAGAATAATTTCCTGCGCCAAAGGAGTCCACCATTTCTGACATCGAAGATGAAGGATTCATGCCCAAAAACCCTTCGATCACTGACTTATCAGTGTTCCTTATTATTTATATAGTCCCTCCGGAGGTGACTTCACTTGAATGTCAATTTTTTAGACGAGCGAAGATGGAAGCAACTAGTGCTACCTCTTCTGGAGTCCTCATACTCCCATATCGGTTGTCGCAGGAAGGGGTGTCGTGCCTCCTCCCCCACCTCCATTTATTAGGACTACGACTATCTAGACACCCACAACTTTGTGAAGTAGATAGTCCCCTCAATGACTATGACCATTGTTCCCTCTATTCATAATGTTTTTGGTGCTCCCTTTTCATGTGGAATGTCAGGTTTTGACACTAGTTCGACCTTAACTTACTCTACTGTACAGATTTTTGGTATGGGGGTAGGGATCTCTAATTATTCCTTAAAAGGATATTTAACGGGCACCACTTCCCTATTTAATGTTATCCCTTATGATGGGGGTCATATCCCTCCTCCATCCCCTTCACTCAGAGGCGCTTTCCAGCATCCAATAGGGCTTAACACCAACTCTAGCTTGTTTAGTGGGGGGAGTCATGGGCCTCAATCCTATATGAATTTGGGAGGTTCTATGCATTTTTCTTTATTTGGTGCATTTGGAAACAATGATTTCTCACCATCTCATTTTTCGGTAGGGGGAAACCCCATATTTGGTCAACCAAACCTTATGCAAGGATTCATTCCTTCACAAGGAGAGATGACAGGAGTTTACTCCTCACAAGGTCTTGGAAATCCATTGCAGGGATCGTTTCCTTCAAAAGGGATGTCACTCAGGGGAAACCACTCCCACACTTAGTGGAACCCCAGTAAGGTTTTAGTACCTATGTTAGGAGGGTTGGTTGGTAGCATCCCCAAATAAGGTCCTTGGAATACAATGCAGGGAGAAATCCCTACATAAGGTATGCCATCCAACTATGGGAATTAGTTGGCGATGAAAAATCAAGCACAAACTCCTTTTACTGGCCAGGGCCACCATGGTTTCTACCAAAACCCTGGCAACCAAGAAAAATTTTCCTGGAAACCTGGTGCCAGTCAAAATATAGGCCCCTCTTTTCCTTTGAATCCACCACAACCTAGACTAACTTTCCTAGCAACTCTACATTTTCCATATTTGTCGAGTTTGTTGAACTAAGTTTCCCTCATACATCCCTAAGTTTGAAGGCAAGCCTGGTGAAGATTCAGATGATCATGTTAGAACATTTCATTTATGGTGTTCATCCAACTCATTAAAGGATGAATCCATTCATTTTTGTTTGTTTCAACACAATATTATAAGGGGTATCGTGAAATGGTATATCGAGATCGATAGCTCTAAGTATGCTTACATTAACAACCTAGCTATGGTTTTATTAAACCATTTCTAATTATCGGTAAGATACAATGTTGGTACTGAGTTATTTCCCAACTTCGAGAAAACAAAAGTCATCCATATCTTGGATCACATTCAAGAATGGCGTCAACAAAATATCTTGATCAAATTTAAGGTCCCTCCCACATTGTTTCTCGAGTGGTTCTTAAAGTCCTTGGTGCCTTTGTTATAGCAAGATTTTCCTCACCCCGTGCAATCTTTCACATAAGACCTTTTTCCATTTCAATATCCAGACTTTTCATCCCTTTTTGCATATCCCAGAGATAAAAATACAAATTTTCCACATATGCACACCTTTCCTACTATATAGCATGTGTATACACAGGTTGCACCACTACATCCTGCGTACATCAGGAAATGTGCCCAAAATCAAAAAATAGTGTCATGTTTCCATGTCACGATAGGAGATCAATGATCATTGGCCTTCCATATACTGGAAATGTTCTGAATCGGCCCTTCAGTTCCACTTGAAGGCTATAAATGGGAAAATTATGAGCTATGGAAAGGAGGAGAAAGAATTCAAATTTGAGAGAAAAGTTTCTCTGGAGGAATTATTCATTTCACATTGAGTCTGCATCCCTTTATCCTTTAAGTCTGAACACAGTGTTCAGCCCCCAAGATCTTCCCTTATTGATCAAGAAATTCATTGTCTCTCCTATATGAGCTTGCCTTTGGTGGAGGATTGAAGTGGTGGAGGCCTAGCCGGAAGGAACTTAGTTTCTCGGTTCTGAACCGTGCCGACACAGAAGTCTGTAGCTTATTCACTTTTGTTGATTATATCTTAATAGAAATACTATTTTCTCGTCCAATAGATATCTTGAAAATATTTGAATTATTATTCCATGGGCATATTTGTTATGAATGTTAATGGATTATTCTATTGAATGTGCTAACATCATATATTATCATCATATGCTTGCGTGTCTTGGTTGTTGAGGGCTAGTTGCAGGTATATTTCTTTGGGTCAAGTGATCAATGATGGAATTCATCCAACATTTGGACGAGGTAGGCCTTTTATCTTGTCTTGCTCACACGTTTGTTTATGTAGCATACTTGGGAATATAGTTGATTTCTGTAGTCATTTCCGTCTGTTATGGTTTGCCCCTAGCCATAGAGAGATTTTCGTCATAACAAAATTGGTGACCATACCAGGGATTGAAACTTCTTTCTTGGGGTTTGGAGTGTGTTTCTCCCTAGATTTCTCTTTTTCATATTGATTTTATTATTGTATGATTTCTTGACAGCCTCTGTTCACTCTGGGTCTGAGTCTTTCAGCCTTCTCCTTAGCCTAGCTGTGTTTTTACACTTATACATGGGTTTTTGCTTGACAGTCATATATAAATGTGTTTTCCTTTTGCAAGTTGCATACATACACGCTTTTCCCTTGAACAGTTGTTTACATCAACCTTTGTTTCTTTTTTGCTAGTTTCGTGGATGTTGGGTAGGTTTTGATGGTTGTTGAGTCTTCTTGGGTCTCTGTAGTGACTATTCGGTGTCTGTGGAATGGAACGAAACTTGTCTTTGGTTGAATTTTTGGGTAGTTCCTTTCTCATCATATTTTCATTTTGATTGTCCTTGTAAATTGGGCTGGGTGTTTTTCTCCTTGATATCCTACTTGAGTTGTCTCTGTCTATACATAGTAGAGTCTATATATCAAGTTGTTGTTCAGTCCTTGCATTTTCATTTTTCTTATATTGAAAATACAAAAATATTAGTCCTTTTACATTGATTAGAATTTTGATCTTTTGAGTCTTTGCCATTTATCTTAGTGCATGTAAAGAAAGATTTCATTTTTATTTAGAATTGCATAATTGAATTGAAAATTTCATGTTTAGGAAGTATATCATTTATTGGAAATTGAAGTTAGGACTTTGCATTGTTGTCATATTCATTTACGTTACTTGTTGAGTCACAAAATCACCAGTTTCATGACCACATATGTTGAGTAAGAAAGGCCATTAAAATTAACGCAATAATTTAAAATTTATTAGTAACGATTTTATTTTCTAGGGTGCACAAACTAGCTTAGGATTTAGTGCCTTGGAATAGGATTTTGTGAGTAAACTTCTCCAAGGCTATTAACTCAACATATGTGTCTAACTAAGGGTGTGGATAAATCCATTGTATAATAGGTAATATCAGGAGGCTCCGCTTACACCAAATTTAAGCACGAGGTCGCATGATGTCGGTTGAAGGGATATGCCCATGATACCTTCTTAGCGTCAGATATATTTTTGGGGATCTATTCATATATGGGGATCTTGATAGTGCCCTTACCTCTTTGAGAGGCAATGCTTTCAAGGTTTCGGGCTTTGCTACCCTACCCATATGGTGGACCTAACTTACGACTTTCGCATGTGCATCGTTTATACTGTGGTTTCTTAGTTGCTTGACTTAGGTGCCACAGAGGTTACTTCTAGGGGTTATTCTGCAGGTACCCTAGGTCAGATAAGGGTCAGACATCACACAACCTTTATGGAGGATTACCTCTCCGGGGGTATCTAACCGACTGGTTTTTAATCTCACGAGGGCCCTTAGAACTGATTTTGATACCTCTGATCTTTAGCAGGGAGTCTCAGGCCCCTCTTGGGCAAGGCATACCTACTTTAGGGAGGGAGACCTCTTTTAGCCACTTTATCATGTTTGTGTGCATATTGGTCGTTTGATTATTTTTTGTGTGCTCTTTGATTACTAGTTGGACGTAGGATTTTTTTTAATATATTTAGTCTTAAGTCATCGTGGAGATGAACAAGCATCCCTGCCAGTCTCGCCGCTTTTTATTGTTACCACTAGGTTTCGAGTATTTTCCTTCTAAAAGGCGTAGAGTTATTAAATGTGGTACACACACCTTCAATTTTCATACTTGTGATTCTACAAGGATGAGTACTAAACTGAGTCATCAAAATACTAGGAGCCCCTCGACTCCCACACCTACTATAGTTAATGGAACACCTTAGACTCATACATCCACAATGGTTGTAGTGTCGGAGGAACCTATCATCACTATTTTACGTCCTATTGTAAATGATCAACCTATTTCCATGAACCCATTTGGGTATCTTGGTCAGTCATCGGGTCATAATGTTCAATCCATCCCGATCGCCTCTATTCCTTTTTCCTATGGTATGCCTAATTTTACTTCACAGTTTTCAAACTCCATCCTAGTTGTTGGCCATAATTCTAGCATTGGACTTGGGGGAACAACTCATCCTTATACTCCATTCTTGTTTGGTGTCTCTCAGATCCCTCAAACAACTCCTACCATGGGAGGCATTCCCTCTTTTAACCTTGGGTCTATCCTTGATGCTTCTAGGTGGAGTAACCAACCTAGCGAACAAGCTTATACTCAAGTTTCATCCTTTACCCTCACCTCCTAAGTTTTGATTCCTAAAAACATGTTTGGCATGATGAATCCACTTTTTTCCTCTAGATTCACACCTGGAGGAGGTTAGTTTCACACCTTGGGCAACCCCCACCCTGGATCCACTCCGGATGGGGGCAGTTTTTATAACCCCCATCATAACATTCCTACTGGGATGATGCTTAACCAACCTCTTATGAATCAGCTTGGAGGAGGGTCTTAGAATCCCAGATAGGGCCATGGTTCTTACTAGAACCCTAGATGGGTTGCGATTCCCCGAACACAATCTTTCCAGGGAGCTTGGGGACAGATGTTGCAACCTTCTCTCCCTTTTCTGGCCACGCTCAATATTCCAAACTTGTCTAAGTTGATGATCTACCATGTGTGCCATGATCCTACATGTCCCTCCGTTCCCACCAAGCTTCCTTCGGATATTCCAAAATTCAAGGGTAAGAATGGTGAGGATCTCGTTGATCACATCACCACCTTTCACCTATGGTTCTCTTCGAATTCCCTTAATGAAAATTCCATTCAGTTAAGATTATTTCAACGCACCCTCATAGGGGTTTCCACAAAATGGTATATCGAGCTACCTAGGGAGGCATATGGGACCTTTAGTCAGATGGTGCTAGTCTTCCTTAACCACTTCCAATTGTCGGTTCCTTATGATGTTGGCCTAGAAATTTTGTTGACCTTATGCGAGGACAAATCCACTCATATATCAGATCAAATCTAGGAGTGGCGTAGATGGAAGAGGTTGATCAGAACCTACATACCCCCATATTTCCTATTAGAATGGTTTCTTAAGTCCTTACTGTCTCTTATTTCAAAGGATGTTTCTACATTCGGGGTCACATCCAAGGAAGAAGCAATCTTCAAAGCCTAGTAGTTAGATCTTATATACGCTCAATATGGGATGTTATACAAGATTCTTCCCGACCCACTGAGGTCAAACTATGACCCTATACAAAATCCCAGACCTCATGCCGATGGCATTGTAGGATTCACCAATGTGAAATCTACAGACAAGGTGACAAGCCATTTGAAAGAGTTGTCTCTACTCTAGTCTATAGGAGGGAAAACTTCATCTGTGTCTTCTAATCCCACTCAGTTGATATCTGTAAATTCTGTGCAATCATCGACTGGCCCAAATGGTAAGCAACAACCAGGCGGGAATAAGAAAAAAGGACGTAATAATAATCATAAGGGTTGGAAGAATAATAAACAGCCCAACGAAAATGGTAATAATGAGAGCATGAATAGTAATGTTGGTGAGGGAAATAAAGAAAGGTGTAAGGTGAAATTTTCCTATAAGCTTTTTACAGACGATCTTCTTACTCATTTATGCCCCAAACTTGCAGAATCTGCGAGGCTCTTATCTCTACCGCCCGCCATGCTGACGAATCATTTCCCACATTACCAACACATGGCCTTGAGCTCCTCAAATGCCAAAAATGTGGTCGGTGGGATTCAAACCCCACCACCACCAAACGGTGACCATTTTTGTATCAATATGGTCAATTATTAGGTTAATTTAGCCACCTGATCTCACAATTATAGTTCTTCGCAAAATGTACCTAGTCTATAATCTCTTCCTCCTCTGGAGACGCCTTTGCAGATCGAAAAAACAGAGTCATCGCCTCGTATTCCAAAAGGATTACTCAAGTGCTCTACCTACAATCCAAATGCTCAAGCCACCCAGAATTAATCTATTGTTGAGGACCTGGGTCAAACCCCTTTTGCAATGTCGGCCCTGGAGGTACTCCAGACATGTCCCTCATAGAGGGATGCCTTACTATCTGTGTTAGGAGCTCTAGACCCCAGTGGCTTGAAATTTATCAAGTTTGACGTCATAGATGTGAATCCTCACTTGCCTTACCATGTGTCATTCCAAATCCACGTGGTTTATTCAAAGTATACCATCAAGTGTGTGGTTGTTGATGAATGTGTTGCAACATGTGTGATTTCCTTGATCTATTGGAAAGCTCTTAGCTCTCTGACTCTCTCTCAGTCTCCAACCATGTTGACTACTTTTGACAGTCATTCCTTCCACCCTCAAAGTATTCTTCCTTCCTTTCCAGTCTAGTTAGGTGGGAAGACAATAGAGGTGGATGTCAAGGTGGTTGATCCACCCCTCGATTATAACTTGTTACTAGGAGGCAATTGGACTTATGCTATGATTTTCATCGTATAATTCATATTATGCACTCTTTCTTTTCCTCACCATGGAAAGATCATGACGATTGACTAGTTGTCCTTTGCGTATGCTAGCCCCAATGAATCTGTTGGAACTTCAATCCCCTTGGTCTAAAATTCTCAGCCAGCAACTGAGAATATTAGTGTCGAAATGTATTCATCCCTTATGGGTACCTTCGAATTCATGGCACTGATTCACCATGTTTACGCCATGTCCATTAGGCATGTTTCGTCAGAGAGGTTTGTTCCTTTCCACACTTCCTATTTTAATGATCCTTGGACCCTAGCTTCCTCAACTGCATTTTTTGAAGGTCATTCACATGCTGGAATGGCCATGCCACTATCGGTAGTGGAGATAGTGTATCAAGTTGTTCTTGACTCTTCCATCAATCTTGATCCTATTACCTCATCAATGGACGAGGAGGATTATGTTCATAATCCCGTGTGGGCCACTTTGTCGTCTTGTTCACATGACTGCATCGATGAGAATTTTCCCTCAGATGAAGCTATCATAGAATCCTTGAGTGGTTCTGACAAACCTTGGGATGGTATGCATCATTTCTCTTATTCTCTCTCAGAGCTTGCCAGAATAAAAAAAGATGACTTTCGATCTACTTTGAGTGAGATAGTCGGTCATGCCGCAGTTCCTCTTGATACGCAAGAAATTTATGTTGAAGGAAACATGACGAGTATCTCTCCTACAGTCACAATCGATATCTCTTGTACCCTTGGAAATATTGAAAATGTACACATTGGTGTGGATTGTTCGCCAGAATAAATCCTGACCTACACCAAGCTATTCAAGGAATTTTGAGATGTATTTTCTTGGTCATATGAAGAGATGCTAGGAGTTGACCCTCAAATTGTTGAACATGTGATTAGAACTTACCCGGATGCTAAGCCTGTTCGACAACGTCTTAGAGATGTCAATCCCCAGAAGGCCCCTGCTATTAAGGCAGAGGTAGAGAATATGCTTAATGATGGCTTTATCTACCTGGTTCCCTTGACTAAATGGGTATCCAATACTATTCATGTGAATAATAAGCAAGGAACCATCCGTGTATGCATGTATTTTCATGACCTAAACAAATCTTGTCCTAAAGACAACTTCCCGACACCTTTCATCGATCAGATTCTCGATGAGTGTGCGGGAAGCGAGGTTTTTTCTTTCATGGACAGATTTTTAGGTTATAACCAAATTCAAATTAAACCCGAGGATCAACACAAGATGAAATTTATTTGTCCTTGGGGTACTTTCACATGCCAAAATATTCCTTTTGGCCTTAAAAACACTGGAGCAACCTTCCAATGTGCTATGACCTTGGAATTCCATGATATTAAGCATATAGTTGAAGATTATCTTGACTATCTTGCTTCTCACTCTCATAAGAGAGTAGATCACTCTAAGAACCTTCGGCCATTTTTTGAAAGATGTCGTCATTATAGAATCCGGTTGAACCCTCATAAATGCATATTTTGCGTTAAATCTAGACGTCTTCTGGTATTTTTAGTCTCTGAGACCAGGATCATGGTACATCTGTTAAAGGTTTAGGTAATACTTTGATTTCCTCCCCCACGTACTATTCGACAACTTCAAGGTTTATAGGGGAAATATAACTTTTTACATTGGTTTATAGTAAACTATGACAATATTACTAAGGTTTTCATGCGTCTTTTGAAGAAGGACACCCCTTTTATCTGGGATGAGCGAGCCCAGGAATCCTTCGATGCTTTGAAGACATCCTTGGTATTGATGCCTCTGCTGAAGTCTCCTAACTACAGTGGGGATTACTTACTTTATCTCGTCGCATATGAAGAGAAGATTGGTATGGTTTTGGTTTAGGAGGATGATGAGTTCCATGAGCATGTCATCTACTATCTTAGTCTAAACTTAGTTGGTCCTAAGATCAAATATTCTCACATTGAAAAGATATCTTTGGTTGTCGTCCATGCAATCCAACTATTACGCCATTATATATTTATTTGAAATACTATTGTGGTTGTCGATGTCAATCCTTTTCAATACGTCCTTACTAGGCGTATCATAGGGGGAAAATATAATAAATAGATTGTCATTTTACAAGAATTTGATATCGATTTCACTTCTATGAAATCCAAGAAATCACTAGTATTTGTAGAGTTAATATCCAACTTCCCATGATTGGATGAGGATTTTATTCATGTTGATTCCTTTGTGGATGAACACATTTTCCTTGTCTCCTCGTCTGACCCCTGGTATGGAGACATTGTTCTCTATCTTCAAACTTTGAATTTCCCTCAGCATCTCTCGTGAGATGAACAACGTCGTGTACGATACCAAGCTAAGAATTACATTATCATCGGTGGCACTTTGCATCGTTGAGGACTAAACAATATCCTTCATATTTTCTTAACTCACAAAGAAGCTGAGTCACTTCTAAACGATTGCCACAGTGGGGCTTGTGGTGGTCATCTATCTGGTCTTATGACAACCCAAAAAAATTTGCGAGCTGGTTATTTCTGGCCATCTATCTTTAAATATTGCATTGAAGCATTTAATAAGTGTCACCACTACTAGGTGTTCACTCAGAAAATGCACTCGCACCCATCCCCTCTCCATCCAGTCATTACTGTCAGTCCCTTCACTAATTGGGGGGTGGACTTTGTGGATTCCAACCCAACTTCAGCTTGGGGGGATCATCACATTATCATGGCCATAGAATACTTTACTACGTGGGTCGAAGCCATTCCTGCAATTAAATCCGACATGAATAATGTCGCCTTCTTCATATTCAATCAAATTATTGCCAAGTTCGACATCCCAAGTGAGATTGTCATTGATCATGGCAGTCAATTTTAGAATGAAATAATGGAAGAGATAGCATCCAAGTTGGGGTTTAAGAATGGTCATTCTTCCTCTTACTACCACTAAGAAAATGGACAGGTAGAGGCTGTGAACAAGTCTCTCAAGACCATTTTGCAGAAAACTGTCAACCAGAAAAAATTTGTCTGGTATATTATGTTATATCCTGCACATTGGGCATGTCGAACCTCGATCTACACTGCCACCATATTTTATCCTTTCCAGTTAGTACATGGTGTGGAGTCGACATTACTTATTGAATGTGAAATCCCTTCACTTATATTGGCAGTCGCGCTCCTCCCTGACACTTTCAATCTCGAGCGACGCCTTGTACACCTAGAGAGCCTTGACAAGCAGCGTCAAGACACCTCTACGACTATCGAAGTGAATAAAATACGTGTCAATATCCAATACGATAAGTCTATCTGTCCTCAGTTGTACATTGAGGGTGACTTGGTCCTTTTATATGATCAATCCAAATAACCACTGGGGGAAGGCAATTTCAAGCCCATGTGGCACGTTCCCTATATTGTGTGACGTGTCTTAGAAAAATGAGCATATGAGTTAGAGTATTATGAAGCGAACATGTTGTTCGATCCCATGAATGGGATCTACTTGAAAAGATATTATGCTTGAGCCCCAATCTTGGGCGTAACTCTTTGTATACTAATGTAATTTAATGTATATATCTTTTCCCTTTACTTTTTATCTTCAGTTTTATTATTGAGTTTTGCCTTGGTTGGAAGATGTCAACAAAGTCTTCGGTCTACTTATGATTCACAGACAAAGCTAGTCGTCATACACAAAACTTGGCTTACGCTGCTTGGGTAGTTTACTCACCCGAGGGTCTACTGGTGTCTTCAAGTGGCATATTCCTAGGGCCATCCATGAATAATGTGGCCGAATATAGTGTTGGCACAGGGGCAGACCCAAGGTTCAATGCTTCAACAACACACCAACAAAACCCTAACTACTGGAACTTTTGGCAACACCTACAAAGAAAATGCAGTCTCACCCAAGGTAGAGGCAGGGGGGGTTATAGGACTCAAGTGTCTATAACCAAGTTGGGACATAGATATGTGATCATAACACTTCACAAAGTACTTAGGAACAAAACACGTCAATTCATTATCTTTATTCACATCGCAGATCAAACCCTAAGTACATATTGACACAATAATAATGACAAAACATACATCACACTTAGCATTAGAAGTTAGATCTAACACATTCAACATAGAAAAAGTACTAATAATTCATATATCTATCTATCATTCATAATAATCAATGCACTAAGCATATCTACAGCATAAATATCACAACACAAAGAAAACCATCAACACATGATATACGTGGTTCACCCCAGTGTGGGGCTACATCCATCAACTACTTCTTTTTCTTTATTAGTCTTCAAGCTCTTACATTCCTCTGCTCCTGTGCACTAAGCCACAGAGCCAAGCTTCACACTAGATAGGTGATATGTGCATTGCGCACCAGATCCACCTTCCCAAAATCATGTCAAGGCCCATAGCCAACTCCTCTATGAAGCACTGAGCTTACATACATGTTCTGTTGCACAAAGAAACTCAAAACTACTTGCCTCTTGAACTTAGCTAGATACTACTTACTTAACTTTCATTAAGCACACTTTGCTACTTCTACCTTACAATATTTACTTATTTATACATTTACAAAAAGGCCTAATCATGGGTAAACCCATGGGCCAACATCCCATAACCCATTACATAACCCTAATAACCCCATGTTGGGTCCACAAAGCCCACAAAACAAGTGAGATCCTGTGATTTTAGCTTTTCCTAGGTGCTCCATCTTTGACCAGCCTGTCGATGTCCAAAACATGGTCAAACCTAACCAATGTTTCCTCAAAACTTGGTCAAGGGCCAACATATAGCCTCGTTATAGAACTTTTGCATGATTCCATTTCACATGTTATTCACTCTTTGGAGGTTCACCTGGATTCCCAGTTAGTAGTAGGTCAGTTGAATGGAAGTTATAGTGTGTGCGATCCTACATTACTCCGACGATTCCTACGGGTACGCCTTTTAGAGAGACAATTTCATTTTATCATGTATCATCACATACCTAGGAGTTCTAATTATGTATCTGATGCTTATGCTAATTTCATTTTAGATTGGCATCTGTCACAAACCTAAATAAAAGAAAACAATCTCATCAATGTACACATTGTAATATAAGTAAATTCGAAGAACATTGTTTTATATATATTTCAAAAAACAAAATATGATGCTTATAGTACAAAATTGGGGCCAACACCCTCAATACACATATACAGTTGATAATACAAAATCCATGACATCTACACCTATGGTGTTGGATGTGTGGCATGATAACAAACTATGGTGTTTGCAAGATGCCAAAAGAGTCGCACCAAAGCTCTGGGCACACCAACCACTTGTCGTTTCATGGCCTCCGACAGATCCTATACCTGAACCATCAGAATCCTATGTGTCAAATGAGATAGGTTTCCCTGCATGTTTTCAAGGACTCTCTCTGCTTCTCGTCTCACCGCCTCATCTCCCCAGTGCCTCTTATGATTTCGTGGAAGCCCGTCCAGTCATCATGAACCTACATCTACGTCATACGCATGCCTAGTTAGTACTTAAACATCATCCAAAAATATTTTTGTTTTACTATACAAAAAGAAAAAAAATGAAATATTTAAAAAAATTGACATACCTATGTCCTCGTTGGTGGTGCCTAGTGGTAATAGCAGGTCATGGTCCCCTTTGAAGTCGATCTCTACATAGTGGTATTCATCCAGAGAAATGACCCGTCGTCTCCACCAGTAAAAGAAATCCTCTTTGTAGGGTGTGGGAACCCTACCTCCCCCCTGTCGTCTCATTACGTCGGTCCATCATTCCATGGCTAGATCATGAGGTCCTCAAGGAATGATCTCGACCTTAGGTCCCAAACCTAGAACCCTCTCGAAGAAAAATATACACAAGATAGATCCAAACCCGAAGTTCCTCTTGTCACCCTATTTTCATTCTTTCAACTGGCTCTTCATATTAGCTAGTAGTGAGGTGCACCAATTGTACACCATGGGTCTCAAACAATATACATAATAGAACATGAGTAGCCTCGATGCCTAGTGCAATGAAGTTGAACCTGTGATCTAGGTCAAAATGAGGAACACAATCTTGAGGATGAGATTGTTTATTGCTCGGATGGGGATTTGAATCCCGACCTTCTCGGTCCCTACTATATAGTGAGTGTCTATGTACTCTTCTATCTTCATACTTCTCCTAGATCCCTGGGCTTTGAGGTTCACCACCTGACCTCGATGTGACAACCCAGTTAAGAAATATATGTCCTCGACCTCAATCCTTAATGGTTGCCCATGAAGATTTAGGCCTTCACTGCCTGGATCCCAGTAATCCACGAGAAATTATAGCAACCTCACTTGGGCGCTCATCCCTTTGAGTGACCAAAATTTGTACAACCCGCATATTTTCAAGGCCATTTGGGCCCCCAAATCTCTTTCCACAGCAGCATATACCTCCTCGTGTTCCCTTTTCCTCCATTCTAGCACCATCCTACCAGACAAACATCAATTTTTGAGTTAGAAACCATCAAAAACCTTGTTTACAGACTTGTATGTAGGATGCAACATTCACAGTCATGTATAAGGTTGAGTATATGTAGTTTGTATTTTACATAGTTGTGTATAACCTCAAGTATATGCAACCCGATGAGTGGTATCCCACTTACACCTAATTACCTAATTTTCTCCTTAAATGACTCAATTTTTGAAACCTAAATACGAAATGTAATCCACTAGAAAGGAAGAGGAGGGGAAGAAGAATTACCTGGTCCAAACAGTCTCTAATTCCTTCACTCGACGCTTCCATAATCACCAGATGAAGATCGAAGGTAATTTGGTCCAAATTTCACTATTTGGGTAAAAAAGTCAAATGACATAGTAAAATTTGGTTTTTTTTACTATTTATAGCAGTTTTTACCCACTTTACATAGTTTTGAATCATATTTTCTCCTAATGGACTAATACAGCAGTGGATTGAGTTGGTTTTTGTAGTTTTCACCAGGGATTCTTGTGGTTCTTAGCGTTATGTTGATTGTTTGTAACTACGGACGGGTATTTTTGCTACCCGACATATAGGATAGGTAACCATTCCATCATTCAAATTTGCATTGTCCTATAACTCTCACTCATATGCCTTAGATACGAACCCATTTTTTAGCGACATAGAACCCTCCATCTGCTACAAGACGTGTCATTATCAAATGGTAGAGACTTACCAAACATGGGTATCCTAGTTAGATCCTCTACTCCATTTGGTGTCCATGTAGAGATTTTTTTCGTAGGACCGGGAGTCCCTTATAGCTAATACATGACTTTATGTTAAGCCTCATTTCTCACTCATAAACATGCTAAGATATACCTAGAGGACTCCCAGCCGAGTTTGATTTAAGCTCCTTTCCGACTCATTTTCAAAAAGAGAAAAGATTACCGAGTGAACCTGTCTCTTTCAAAATCATAAATTGGATTTGAAAGGACGTCTATTTGGTACATTTTTATCCCTTTTTCAAACCAAGTAGACTAAGATTATGAAAAAGGAAATTTTGTTGGCATTAGGATGTGGTTGCATCTCATTCCCTTGCTTGTAGTATTGACCCTATAGTTGATTCTTGCTTTGCCTTATAAACTGCTTGCCACAACAATTTTGCATCCTCAACCAAACAGAGCCTCGTTTATATCCTTTGTAAATTGACACCCTATACCCAGGAGGGAACATTCCCCCAAGTGTCCATCTCCTGCATGCACCTCCTTGCATTGATCATAGGTATGTTCCACTACTGGAACTATTTTTTCTTACTTGCGACACTCGTTTCCTCCTCTGTATCATAGAATTCATTTGACTATGAAAAAACAAAAAAATATGGGCAGGAAGGGAGTATTATCTTGTATTGGCATCATTTGTGTCGCCTTTGAATAGAGCACAAAGTTATTGAATCCACTTGTCATCATAATTTTGGGTTTATCATGGCCTTAGGAATTTTAGCTCATTATAGAGAGTTTACTCCCCCGATTGGTTACTCTTCCAGTCCCTATGGAGAGTTTGATTCATGCCTCATGCATCTCATGGTTTCATCATTGAGTCTATGATGCCAGAGTCTTCCATATGTCTCATGCTCTTGCTCAAATGATGTCTATCAACCTATGTCATCCATTCCTCATAACTCTTAACTTTACATGTCATCCATACCCTCATTTTGTCTCAGAATCACATGAATTTGTAGTCCTATTACACACCCTAGTCCTACTTTCCTCATTGGTAGGTAACCTTGAACTCAATAGTTGACATTTCATCATTGGTCATTGACTGGGTGGCTTCCTTTGTGTTCGACGGAAAGACATATATTAACACATTGGGATTTGTGTAGTGTCTTGGATTCCATTATCCTTATTCGTGTTTTCCTCTCCTTTGTCAGTAGTTTTCCACATTGGATGATATTTAGAGGGTATTTTTCATGTACTGATTGCACTTGGCACATGCGAAAGACACACAGGGTCGTTGTTCCATGAACATTTTCTTCATTCTATTTCCTCCAAATCATCAAGCTCCTGCTTTGTACCTCGTGTTGAATGATGATAGATGCCTTAATTCTCTCCTTTCAACGGGTCTCCTTCCATCAACTTCAACTCATCTATTCTGGAAATGAGACCTAGGGTCCTATGAGTACCTAGAGGCTTGCAGTCATTAGTGGCAGGTTCTCTCACCATCGACAGTTGGGAATACATCAATGTCTCCTGATCAATGGATTCTTCAAGTGTTCGACCCCGACTCCTTTATTCACACTTGTAAGAATGCACTCAGTGCCTTGATACCTACTTTCATCATCGACAGGTTGTCTCACGTTTGTTAATGGTATACATCAATGATCGGTAATGAAACAAAGTCTCATTGTGTTCAAACTCAACTCCTTTACTCACACGATTTAGACTTACACCTTTGGAGGATTGTTTAGAAGACTTGACATCAGTATGTATCGGCATCTTTCTTGAGTTGTTGCTTCCTTTTCATTGGACCAATACCTATGTGACTTCAGTGATCATGGGAGATCAGATTGTACTCCATTGTACACAGATATCTTCAGATTGTTTTTGAGATTGGTTCTACTGGGCCTTGCTCATTACTATGATAGCCTTTGGCATGTAACCACATTTTTATTTTCCTATTCATGGCCATAGACAGTTGTTTGGTATATTTTCACATGGATCTGTAGTGTAATTCAAATTGGTAGCGATGTATGCAAATTCAGTACAGATTGTAATGAGAAACTAGTTCTTCTAGTTGGGTCCCCATTATTCCACTTTTGGGTTTTTATAATGTATTTTGGCCATCGCAAATACTCCTATGACCTCACACATTAGGGGGAATCTGTTATATAAATATTTGTCTCACCCCATGAAATCTTGCACAGAAAGCCTTTTTCCATTTCCCTATGCAGACTTGTCATTCTTTTTTCCAAATCCCAAAGCTAAAAATACAATTTTTCCACATATAGGCACCTTGCCTACTATACAACATGTGTGTGCGTAGGTTGAACCACTACAACCCACGTACATCGGGAAATGTGCCCAAAATGGAAAAATAGTGTCAGGTTTCCATGTCACGACAAGAGATCAATGATCCTTGGCCTTCCATATACTGGAAACGTTCCGACTCAGTCCTTAAGTTCCACTTGAAGGCTATAAATGGGCCAATTCCAAGCTATGGAAAGGAGGACAAAGAATTCAACTTTGAGAGAAAACTTACTTTGGAGGAATTATTGACTTCACATTGAGTCTACATCCCTTTATCCTTTAAGTCTGAACACAGTGTTCATCCCCCAATCTCTTCCCTTATTGATCGATAACTTCATTGTCTCTCCTATATGAGCTTTCCTTTGGTGGAGGATTGAAGTAGTGGAGGCCCAGCTAGAAGGAACTTAGTTTCTCGGTTCTGAACTGTGCCGACACAGAAGTCTATAACTTATTCACTTATGTTGATTATATCTTAATATAAATACTCTTTTCTTGTCCAATTGATATCTTTCAAATATTTGAATTATTATTCCATGGGCGTATTTGTTATGAATTTTAATGGATTATTCTATTGAATTTCTAACATCATATATTATCACCATATGATTGTGTTTCTTGGTAGTTGAGGACTAGTTGCAGGTATATTGCTTTGGGTCAAGTGCTCAACGGTGGACTTCATTGAATGTCTGGACAAGGTAGGCCTTTTATCTTATCTCTCTCGCACATTTGTTTATATAGAATACTTGGGAATAGAGTTGATTTTTGCAGTCATTTATGTCTGTTGTGGTTTGTCCCTATCCATAGAGATATTTTCCTCGTAACAGCATTGCGTATCCAAAGACTTTGTGACATACAGATTTTTTTCCAAATAAGAGGCTATCATGAGAGCCAAACAACTGGAGTTGATTTACTCTCAATCCGATATGTTGTACGAGATCCTACCAGACACACCATGGTCAACTTTCGAAAATACCAAATAGAAGTTTGTGCCTCACACTGATGGCATAATAGGCTTAGAATGGAGCAATCCAACATATCAATTGACTAATCAGTTATAGAAGTTATCAATTCAACAGACTATGGCTAGCCAAACTCCTAGTTTGTCTTCCCTCACAATCCAAACATCGGATGTACACAGTGTGCAATTGACAAATCCCAAGGGTAACCAACAATCCGAGGGAAAGAGGAAATCTAAAAACAAGAAGGGTAAGGGGGATAAGAAGGTTGTAAATAATGTTAGCGAGGGAAAAAATGACAAGAGGAAGGTGAAGTTTCCATGTAATCTTTGCATGGAAACCACTTGACTCACCAATGCCCTCAGCTTGAGTAAGCCCAAAATCCATTGGCACAACAACATCCTACCATGTTAACCAACCCTTTTCCATAAGGGAAAAATATGGCTCAAGCTTCCTCATCCATGAATGCGCCTAGGGGAAATCAAGGATACCCCACACCTAATGCTAATAAAAGAGACGTGAATGTTTATATGATGAGATCTGATGTTCATCTCCATACCAAGGCTCATAATTACAAAATGCCAGAATCTGTTGAGAAGGGCAAATAAACCTCCAACCCATCACCTTCTCTTCAAATTGAGAATACTGTAGGAGAAAATATGACTCACATCCCTAAGGGTGCATTTAATAAGGATTCTCACAACCCAAACGCAAGGGCTTCTTAGAATTACTTTGTCATGGAGGATCTGGCACAAACTCCTTGTGAAATGTCTGCTTTGGAAGTCCTCGAGAGTTTCCCCTCATAGAGGAAAGAATTGGTGTCTTCTTTGGGAGTGGCCAAGACTACTAACTCAGGAATGATTGTTTTTTATCCTACAAATTATAAACATCATCTTCCTCACCATGTCACTTTATAGATAGTAGTGGTGTATGCCACGAAATCATTGACACAGAACATTTTCCATACGGTGGTTGATGAGGGTGCCTTGACTTGCGTCATGTCATTGGCATGTTGGAAGGCCATTGGCCAACCTGAGTTGTCTTCATTGCCCATGTTTATAATTGGATTTGACGGTCAATAATTCCCTCCTTCCACATGAAGTTGGAGGGAAAAATCATGTGCATCAAGGTAGAATTAGTTGATGCACCTCTTTACTACAACCTCTTGTTAGGGAGGAGTTGGACATATTCTATGACAATGGTTATATCCACCATTTTTTGGGTTTTATGTTTTCCTCATGAAGGTTGGATCATAATTGTTGATCATTTATCCTTCTCTTGTCTCGACCCTTCATCAAGGGCATCCACAGTCTCAATGATTGACAACCCACAACCAGGTACCATCAACTTGGGTGTTGGATTTTTTTCATCTTTAATGGGTACTTTTGATTATATGTCACCTACCAATGATATCAAGTTTATTTTGGTTGTCCCTGACCAGCTGAAGTGTTACGAGGAAAATCTCTCTTTGACTAGGGGTAAACCACAACAAACAGAAATGACTACATAAATCAACTCTATTCTCAAGTATGATATATAAATAAATATGCTAGTGATACAAGACAAAAGGCCTACCTCATCCAGACATTCGATGAAGTCCGTCGTTGAGCACTTGACCCAAAGAAATATACCTGCAAATAGTCCTCAACAACCAAGAAACACAATCATATGGTGATAATATATGATGTTAGCACATTCGATAGCATAATCCATCAACAAACATAACAAATATTCCCATGGAATAATAATTCAAATATTTGCAAGATATTAATTGGACGAGAAAAGAGTATTTCTCTTAAGATATAATCAACATAAGTGAATAGGTTATAGACTTCCATGTTGGCACGGTTCGGAACCGAGAAACTAACTTCCTTCCATCTGGGCCTCCACCACTTCAATCCTCCACCAAAGGCAAGCTCATGTAAGAGAGACAATGAATTTATCAATCAGTAAGGGAAGATCTTGGGGGTTGAACAATGTGTTCAGACTTAAAGGACAAAGGGATGTAGACTCAATGTGAAGTGAATAATTCCTCCAGAGTAACTTTTCTCTAAAAGTTGAATTCTTTATCCTCTTTTCCATAGCTCAGGTTTTCCCCATTTATATCCTTCAAGTGGAACTGAAGGGCCAAATTAGAACGTTTCAATTATATGGAAGGCCAAGGATCATTGATCGTGTGACGTGACATAGAAACTTGACACCATTTTTCCATTTTGGGCACATTTCCTTATGTACGTGGGTTGTAGTGGTGAAACCTGCATATACACATGTTGTATAGTAGGCAAGGTGCATATATGTGGGAAAAAATGTATTTTTGGATCTAGGATTTGCAAAAAGGGATTTTAAGTCTGCGTAGGGAAATGGAAAAAGGCCTTTTGTGCAAGATTGCATGGGGTGAGTAAAATATTTCTATAATAGATTCCCCCTAATGTGTGAGTTCATAGGAGTATCTGTGATGGCCGAAATACATTATAAAAACCCAGAAGTGGAGTAATGGGGACCCAACTAGAAGAACTAGTTTCTCATTACAATTTGTATTGACTTTGCATACACAACTGCCAATTTGAATTACACTGCAGATCCATGTGAAAATATACCAAACAACTATCTATGGCCATGAATAGGAAAATACAAATTTGGTTACATGCCAAAGGTTTTCATAGTCATGAGCAAGGCCCAGTAGAACCAGTCTCAAAATCAATCTGAAGATATCTGTATACAATGGAGTACAATATGATCTCCCATGATCACTGAAGTCACACAGGTACTAGTCCAATGAAAAGGAAGCAACATCTCAAGAAATTTGTGGCTACATACTGATGTCTTCAAGTCTTATACACAATCCACCAAAGGTTCAAGTCTACATCATTTGAATAAAGGAGTTGAGGTCGAACAGAATGAGACTTTGTTTGATTACCGTTCATTGAGTTATACCATTAACAAACATGATACATCCTACCGATAATGAAAGTAGGTATCAAGGCACTGAGTACATTCTTACAAGTTTGAATAAAGGATTTGGGGTCGAACACTTGAATAATCCATCAATCAGAAGACATTGATGTATTCCCAACTGTTGATGGCGAGATAACCTACCACTAATGACTGCAAGCCTCTAGGTACTCATAGGACTCTACGTCTCGTTTCTAGAATAGATGAGCTAAAGTTGATGAAAGGAGACCCATTGAAAGGATATAATTAAGGCATATCTCATCATTGAGCATGAGGTACAAAACAGGAGCTTGATTATTTGGAGGAAATCGAATGAAGAACATGCTCACAAACCAATGACCCTGTGCATCTTTTGCATGTACCAAGTGCAAGCGGTACATGAAAAATACCCTATGAATAGAAGCCAATGAGGAAAACTGTTGACAAAGGCAAGGAAACCACCAATAAGGCTCACAAAATCCAAGACATTGCATGAATCCCAATGTGTGAATAGATGTCTTTCCATCGAACACAAGGGAAACCATCCAGTCAACGACCAATGATGAAATGTTAACTGTTGGGTTCAAGGTTACCTACCAATGAATAAAGTAGGACTAGGGTGAGTAATAGGACTACAACTTCATGTGATTCTAAGAAAAACTGAGGGTATGGTCGACATGCAAAGTCAAGATTTCTGAGGAATGGTTGACACAAGTTGATAGACATCCTTTGAATAAGAGCATGAGACATATGGAAGACTCTGGCAGCATAGACTCAATGATGAAACCATGAGATGTAGGAGGCATCAATCAAACTCTCCGTAGGGACTGGAAGAGTAACTAGTCTGGGGAGTAAACTCTTTGTAATGAGATCATCTTCCTAAGGCCATGCTATACCCAAAATTATGATGAAAAGTGGACTCAACAATTTTGTGCTATGTTCAAAGGTGACACGACTGCTGCCAATGTAAGATAATACTCCCTTCCCGCTCATCTTTTTTTATTTTTTCATAGTCAAATGAATGTTATGATACAGAAAAGGAAATGAGTGTTGCAAGTAAGAAAAACCAGTTCCAGTAGTGGAACATACCTATTCTCAATGAAAGGAGGTACATGTGGGATATGGGCACTCGGGGGGATGTTTCCTCCTGGGTATAGTGTGTCAAGTTGCAAAGTATATAAATGAGGATATGCTTGGTTTAGGGTGAAAAATTTTTGAGGCAAACAATTTATAACGCAAGGCGAGAACTGGCTATAGGCTCAATACTACAAGCAAGGGCATGAGATGCAATCACAACTTAATGCCAAAAAATATCCTTTTCCATAATCTTACTCTACTTGGTGTGAAAAAGGGATAAACGTGTACCAAATAGACATCCTTTCATATCCAATTTATGAGTGTGAAAGAGACAAGTTCACTCGACAATATTTTTTCTTTTTGAACACGAGTCAGAAAAGAGATTAACTAAGACTCACAACCTTTCAAGTCCAATTTAACGAGTGTGAAAGGGACAAATTCACTCGACAATCTTTTCTCTTTTTAGACGATTTGGAAAAGAGATTAAATCAGACTCTCTTGGGAGTTTCTAGGCGGCATGTCACTGGGGAGTCCAAGGCTCCCATGTTGGACTTCTGTGAAATTTCAGTATCTTACGAATAGCCAACATAATCTTGGGAAAATCAAAATCTCTCTAGGTCGAGGAGGATAAAGTGCTAGTAGAGGTTATCATCTCCATGATATATAGGATAATGTCTCTCACTTTAAAGAACATAGGCGAAGGCATTGGATACCCCACAAGACCATCCAAGTCAAAGGTAACTTCTCTAGGACTTGGAGGGAGAGTAAAACTATCTCTTGTTCAGAATGTGTAACATCAGAAATTATAATGACATGGTTGAAGGATGCATCACCCTCCGACGACAGAGTTGGATTGACTAGAGGTTGCACTGGTATGACCACTTCTTCAAATCTAGGTTGAATAGGATGCATGATAACGAGGACATAAGACACATCACCCTTGAAAACAAGGGTGTGGTCAGGATTGGATTGCATCGGCATGATTGTCGTTTCAATCAAAGGAGAAATAGGTTATGGGAAGCCACAGATGCCTTAGAACCCGAAGGACCCTCAGGTGAGAACCACGCTTCTGGTATCCTAGCAGTAGCAGGACAAAAATGATTAAGGTGATTTCCTTTGCAAGTCCTACAAAGGAATTTGGGCTTACGTATGACACGTCTAGGCTTATCAATCGTATGAATTCCCCCAGCATCATTTACAATGGTTGGCGACATTCTCTCAGCGTGACTGGAAGAGGTTCGAGATTCATCTCCTACATTATGTACAGAGGTTGGAGATGTGATATTGATATGACTCATGGCAAATAGAGTAATTCTCCCAGCATGACCAGCAGTGGCTAGTTGCGGGTCTTCAACATGCCTTGCAGAGTTCGTCAACCAATATCCAACATGACTAGCAGTGGTTGGTGATGGAGCTCTAGTATGAATGGCAGTGACTAGACTAGTGGTGGCGATGTGTTATGGAATTTGAGACCAAGGTCCAGCGAAAGATTGGTTTTGAAACATTGTAGGCCAAGAATACACCATGTCCCTATCTGAAAGGGTAGTATCCTCCGCCTAATTGATCCACAGAGGTTTGTACGGGCATCATCATTGAGGCAGATATCTTCGACGAGACAAAAGAATGATAAGGATTATTCAAGTGAGGATATATGTTGCCCCCATGTGAAGGGGTTCAGTAAAGAGGGTAGCCTGAACCGTAAAATTGATTCCCCCCATATGAAAGACCTGGTGATATATGTGGACCCGCCATGGGAAAAGTGTTCATCTAAACTGACATGGCGGAAAAAGGATACACATATGGGGTCTAATAAGTGGAAAAACCACCCATTTTAGTATTCTCTCCTGAAAAAACATAGCTAGGACTGGATCTATAAGACGGGAGGTTTCAACCTCCCACAATGAGAGTTGGTTGAGGGACATGACTCCTATCAAATGAATATGTAGACTGTGGGGCCATGGTTCCCTCAAGTACAATGCTAGGATTCATATAAGTGGGTCAGGGAGAGGATGGGATGAGTGAAGGTATGTTTGGCATATCAATAGGAAAATGATTAGAGGCCCAGGGCATGGATTGAGTGTGATAATTCTGCATACCATTATGAAAAGAGAACGAATTCATCCCCAT
>CBVK0100146276.1:0-11130 GCA_900067695.1 Picea abies | reverse complement strand
TTGACCGAGGTCATGTGTTGACGGTCATATGGGCCAAGGCCTATAGCTAGGAGGGGTAGCACACGAAAGGGTGCATCGGGTTTTGAAGCTGGAAAACCCCTACATGAAGGTAAGGCTGCGGTCTCATGGAGGATGGTCGTATGGACCAAAGGGCATAGTTAGAGGGGCTTAGGATGAGAAAGGAGCCCATCGGTGATTGTGTAATTGAGAGAGTAGGAACTCTCGACAGAGTAAAGTCTGAAACCCCGAACCCCGATACAGAGTCGGGATAAGCACGGTCAAACGCAGGGTACCGTGAGGTGAAGGAAAAAGGACCTGTGGATCGGGTTTCAAGAGAGGATTCCAGCAGGGGATCCGAAGAGCCAATTCGGCTTAGCAGAAGGGATTTTAAGAACGATCCTGTGAGCAGGAGGTCAGGTGAAGAGACCCTGCAGCGTGCTAGGTGGACCTCTCTGCGTCAGTTGTAGCTTCTCCTGAGACATTTAACAACACCGAATCTGCCAGGTAGAGTCGAATAATACTCCTTGCTCTTATTTCCAACTTCTCCCAATCTTCCTTTGGCATACCAGTAGGTGGTGTACTAGTAGTTTGTGTACTAGTAGGTTGTGTACCAGTAGTCTGTTTGCTCGTAGACGGTGTACCAGTATCTTGTGTACCAGGATCCACAGCGATCCATTATTCTTTGTCTACAAGAAGGTCCTCCATCTTGAGCTTCCATAGCTCAAAGTTTTTACTATTGAACTTCTATATTATAAATGCCTCTGTCTATCTCAGACGAGAGCGTATGGCTCAAGGTCTGAGTACATTTTAACCAAGGCACATAAATTAAATGATCTCATTTATATTCAGCGCATCAACTTCAAGAGAAAATTTAAAAATTCAAAAACTTGCGCTGGACGTCTTTCAGTTGGCTTCTGCTTCCACGTTGGTTTTGCTTGTCGTGAGGGATGCTCCTGCATCACTAAACATGGGGAAAGTACATGAGTTTTATCCTCACAAGGACTTTGGAATCCTTGGCAGGGATCAATTCCCTCGTAAGGGATTCCGTTCAGTGGAAACCCCTTCCATGTTCAATGGAAACCTAGGCAAGGCTCAATACCTATGCCCGCTGGATTGACTAGGGGCACCCCCTTCCAAAATATTTGGAACACATCACAGGGAGAAATATAATCCCAACCCACATTGTCCAATTACGGGAATCATTCAATGATATCCCAACAAACGTAGTTTTTGTATGTTGGTCAAGGCCACGGTGTCTACCAGAACCCTGGCCAACAACCCAACTTTTCCTGGCAACCTGGTTCCAGTCAAAATCCAGGCCCCCTTTTTCCCATGCATAGTACCCAACCCAAACTACCATTTCTAGAAACGTTACACATGCTAGACTTGTCAAGGTTTCTTAACAACCCATTTTTTCATCATCCGCGTTGGCCCCCCATGCCGACTAAGTTTCCCTTAGATATTCTGAAATTCGAAGGCAAGCATGGTGAAGATCCAGGTGATCATGTGACAACTTTCCACTTGTGGTGCTCGTCAAACACACTACGAGATGACTCCGTGCAGTTGCACCTGTTTCAATGCACTCTTATTGGGGGTGTTTTGAAATGGTACATCGAGCTCAACTGCTCAAGATATTCTTACTTTAGTGACTTGGCGATGGTCTTTCTAAACCATTTCCAACTACTCGTGAGATACAATGTTGGCACTGAATTGCTGGCCAACTTTGAGCAGACTAAGTCCGATCATATCTCAAATCACATCCAAGAATGGTGGCATCGGAAGAGCTTGATTAAGGTACAGGTCCCACTGACTTTCTTGCTAGAGTAGTTCTTGAAGTATTTCATACTAGTTTTATCCAAGGATGTTTCAACTTCGAGATTGTTTTCAGAGGAGGAGGCGATAATGAGAGTGCAACAGCTCGAACAGATTTACTCTCAGTCTGGCTTACTCTATGAGATTTTTCCAGATGTGCCATGGTCCATCCTCGATAAGGCCAGACAAAATTATGTACCACATACTGATGGTATAGTTGGTTCAGCATAAGGAAATTCCACTGATCTATTGCCAAATTAATTGCAACAATTGTCGATACAATAAACAATGGCTAACTAGAGCTCTGGTTCAGTTTTTCCCCGTACCCAAAAATCAGACGTACACAGTGTGCAGTTGATGAACTCGAAGGCCAACTAGCATCCTGAAGGAAAGAAAAAACAATGAAACAAGAAGGGTAAGGGGGATAAGAATCCTAATAACAATGTTGGCGGAGGCAACACAGAGAACATAAAGTCGAAGTATCCATGTAACCTTTGCACAGAGGACCATCTGAATCACCTGTGCCCTCAACTTGTGGAGGCCCAAAATCTATTAGTGGAACAACATCCTGTTGTGATGAAAAACCCATTTCCACATGGGCAAAACATGGCTCAAGCCTCAACCTCCTCTATCGCGGATGGGGGCAGTCAGGGACCCACGACGTCTTCTAGTAATACCTCGGTTGAGAATGTTTATATGGTAAAAGGTAATGCTCATATAGTGACTAGGACCCAAGATTACAGAATGCCAAAATATGTCAAGAAGGATAAAGAAGCCACAAACCCACCAATTCCTCTTGCGATTGAGAAGATGATGGGAAAAACAATGACACACATCCCGAAAGGGGCATTCAAGAAATATTCTCATAATTTGAATGCGAGGGATTCCTAGAACTACTCTGTGATGGAATATTTGGCACAAACCCCTTGAACTATGTCTATTGTGGAGGTCCTCCATAGCTGCCCTTCGCAAAGAAAGGCTCTGTTATCCACCTTGGGATATGTAGAGACTCGTAATCCGGGAGTGATCATTCTCAATCCAACTGACTTGAAACCTCATCTCCCTTACCACGTTGCATTTCATATAGTAGTGGCTTATACCACGAAATATTTTAATCAGAATATTTTCCGTACGGTGGTTGATGAGGGTGCCTTGACTTGCATGATGTCATTGGCATGTTGGAAGGCCATCAACCAACATGAGTTATGTCTGTCACCCATGTTTATAGTTTTGTTTGACAGTCTATCTTTCAAACCACATGGCATATTTCCCTCCTTTCTTGTGCAGTTGGAGGGTAAAATTGTGTGCGTCGAAGTAGAAGTAGTCGATCCACCTCTCGAATACAATATTTTGTTAGAGCAAAGTTGGACCTATGATATGAAAAAAATTGTATCCACATTTTTTCAGGTCTTATGTTTTCCTCACAAAGGTCGGATTATAACCATTGATCAATTATCTTTATCCCATATTGACCCTTCATTGGGGGCATCCATGGTCTCGATGATTGAAAACCCACAACAAGGTACCATTAACTTAGGTGCCATATTTTTTCCATCTTTAATGGGGACTTTTGATTATCCATTGTCTTCCAATGATGGTAGGTTTATTTTGAATGTCCCCAATCAGTCGAAGGTTGTGATTTTTCAAGCCACATCTTTTAGAATGAGTTACTTTAACAACTCGTGGATTTTACCTTCCCCATCATCTTCCATGGAAGGGATAGGGCACCCTAGAATGGATATGCCCTTATCCATTGTAGAGGTCACATACAATATTGTACAAGAAGCCTCAAACAACCCTGATCTAGCTCCCCCATAGGATCCAGATCCCATTCTAGAGCTTATTTGGGCTCAAAAATCTATCGCCACTTACGATCCCCTAGACTTGGTTTTTCCCTCTAATGAGGAGATTTTAGAGGAAATGACTCGGCCAAATAGAATTGGAACGATCTTCACCAGAGATCTTATTTCTTACCCGAGTTGAAGAGAATAGTGGCAAGAGAATCCATTACAACTATGAATGGAGATTCCCCTTGTCTCGTTCACCCTTTGTCCATGAATGAAATATATGCCGAGGGAAACATGGAAAGTATAGATGAAACTATTCCTATTGATATCTGTAGAACCATTGGCATTGTGGAAAATGTCTTCGTCAGAGTGGATTGTTCTCCCAAAGAGATTTAGATCTACACTGAATTGTTTAAAGAATTATGTGACGTCTTTTCTTGTTCTTATGAGAAGATGCCACACATTGATCCATGTATCGTTGAACATGAGATCACAACTTACCCTAATGTTAATAATGTCTGACATAAGATTCACCCAGTTAATCCTTGCAAGGCAGTGACGATCAAGGATAAGGTAGAGACACTCATCAAGGATGGTTTCATATATCCTGTGCAATTGATGGAATGGGTGTTGAACCCTGTTCCTGTCAACAAAAATAAAGGTACGATCCACATGTGTATGGACATTTGTGACCTGAAAAAAGCATGCCCAAAAGATAATTTTCCAACCCCATTTATTGATCAGATCACCGATGAATGTGCGAATCGTGAGGTATTTTATTTTATGGACGATTTTTTTGGGTACAATCAAATTAAGATCAATCCCGAGGACCAACATAAAATGGATTTTATTTGTCCTTGGGGTACATTCATGTACAAAAAAATGAATTTTGGCATTAAGAATGTTGGAGCTAATTTTCAATGGGCCATGTTGTTTTATTTCCATGACCTAAACACATGGTCAAGGCATATCTCAATTATCTGGCATCACATTCTCGTAAGAGATCTGATCATCCCACCCATTTATGACTTATCTTTGAGAGGTATCTCTACTATTGGATTCTCCTAAATCCAAACAAGTGTAGTGTTTTTGTGACATCAAGACGCTTGTTATGTTTTATCATGTCAACTCGAGGGATCATGGTAGATCCTATGAAGGTTGAGGCAATAGTTCAATTGCTTCCCTCGCGCACAATCTCCCAGCTTCAAATTCTACAAGGGAAAGCCAATTTTCTTCAATGTTTTGTTGCTAACTATGTCGAGATTACTAAAGGGGTTCCATTATGTTGGGATGAAGCATATCAATGCTCTTTTAAAGTGTTGAAACATGCTTTGATGTCTTCCCCTCTGCTCAATCCTCTAGATTATGGAAAGGATTTCTTGTTGTATTTGGTTGTCGTAGAGTTGACTATTGGCATGGTCTTGGACCAAGAGGATGATGTGCTCGAAGATAATTTTATCTACTCTCTTAGTCGAGGATTGGTAGGACCGAAACTCAACTACAAACATGTTGAGAAACTTTCTTTGGAAGTTTTTCATGAAGTCCAATGGTTTTTTCATTACATATTACTTCGGAAGACCACCATCGTAGTTGTCGTGAACCCGTTTCAATATGTATTGACCCAAAAAATATTCGGTGGGAAAATCAGTCGATGGATATTCATCCTGCAAGAATTTGACTTGGATTTTGTTTCGGCGAAGTCCAAAAAGTCCTTGGTCTTTGCTGAACTAATTTCAGAACTTTTGGTCGAAAGTGATAACGATTTTCCCAAAGAGTCATTGATCAATGGGGATTTTTTCCTTATTGCATATTTGGACCCTTGGTGTGGAGATACTTTAGATCTTCAAACTTTGAAGTTCCATTCTTTTGCTTCTCCTGATGAGTGTCGATGAATACGCCATCAAGAGTGAAACTATATTATCATTGATTATACTTTATATCGTCGAGGAGTGGATTTTATTCTCGTTGTCTCACTCATGAAGAGGAAAATCTTGTGTCGAATGACTATCACACTGGAGCATGTGGAGATCACTTGTTTGTTTTGGAAACAGCCAGAAAATTCTTTGCACCAGATAATTTTGGCCCTCTTTGATCAAATATTTTGTAAAGGTGATCAAGAAGTGCCACCCATGCCAAATCTTCTC
Source organism: Picea abies (assembly GCA_900067695.1). Taxonomy (NCBI): domain Eukaryota; kingdom Viridiplantae; phylum Streptophyta; class Pinopsida; order Pinales; family Pinaceae; genus Picea; species Picea abies. The sequence continues at coordinate 5,387 of CBVK0100146276.1, read as the reverse complement.
TCAAAAGATGTGGGCACACCCTTCTCCCATGTTTCCAGTTATTTTTGTTGGTCCCTTCACCAAGTGGGCCCTTCTCCCATGTTTCCAGTTATTTTTGTTGGTCCCTTCACCAAGTGGGCGATTCATTTTATTACATTCCACCCAACTTTAGCTAGGGGACGTTGTTATATCATTTTTCCGATAGAATACTTCACAAAGTGGGCCGAGGCCATGTCGACATTTAGCGGTGATGGAGAAACAAATGTACTTTTCATTTTTAACCAAATCGTAGCGAGGTTCGGTATTTCAAAGGAGATTTTCACAAACCATGGAAGTCACTTCCATAACAAGATGACGTCTGAGTTAACATCAAAACTGGGGTTTAAGAAAGAACATTCGTCACCTTACTACCCACAGGTGAATGGTCAAGTGGAAATTGTTAATAAGTCTCTCAAGACTATTCTTCAATGGACGATCAACTTGTCCAAGTCGAATTGGCATTTGATGTTGTACTAAAAAATTTGGGATTATCGAACCTCAATCAAGAAAGCTACTATTTTTTATCCTTTCTAACTCGTTTACTGGATGAGACAGTATTTCCTATAGAGTGAAAAATCCCTTCTCTTAAGTTGGCAGTGGAACTGTTTCCCGACACTACTCCACTTGAAGAGCATCTTCTATATCTCGACCAGCTTCATGAGAAGCATCGAGAAGCAACCTTGGCCAGTGAGGCTCAAAAACAACATGTCAATTTTTAGTATGATCGATCCATCCACCCTCGAGTTTTCTACGAAGGTTATCTTTCGCTCAAAAACAACATGTCAATTTTTAGTATGATCGATCCATCCACCCTCGAGTTTTCTACGAAGGTGATCTTTCCCTCATCTATGACCAAGATAAATATCCCTTGGAGGAAGGAAAATTCAAACCCATGTGGTTTGGACCATTCATTGTTAAGAAAGTTTTAGAAAAGGGTGCCTATCAACTTGTTGATTTCGAGGGAAATGCTTTATCGGAGCCTAGAAATGGGCTCTACCTTAAGAAGTGTTATTCTTAGATCGATCACCTGGGCATGACTTCTTGTATATAATGTATATCTTTATTTATACATTTTTGTATTTTTTTTATATGCACGTGTATTTTAGTTTTTTTCTTGTCACTGTGGCAGATGTCAAGTGAATTTGAGGTATATGTTGGGTTCACAAAATGTGCTAGCCAACACACTCGAAGGCTTTCTTCCGTAGCTTGGGTGTTTTTTATGCCCTTTGGTCAATTGATGTCTTTTGGAGGCATTTGTTTGGACAAAGCAACCAATAATGTTGTTGAGTACAGTGTCATAATCACCTGGGCATGACTTCTTGTATATAATGTATATCTTTATTTATACATTTTTGTATTTTTTTTATATGCACGTGTATTTTAGTTTTTTTCTTTTCACTGTGGCAGATGTCAAGTGAATTTGAGGTATATGTTGGGTTCACAAAATGTGCTAGCCAACACACTCGAAGGCTTTCTTCCGTAGCTTGGGTGTTTTTTATGCCCTTTGGTCAATTGATGTCTTTTGGAGGCATTTGTTTGGACAAAGCAACCAATAATGTTGTTGAGTACAGTGTCATAATAGAATTATTGTGTGATGCCTTGTCGCATGGTATTTATCACCTCCAGGTTTATATGGATGTTCAACTGGTCATGTCTCAGTTAAATGGAATATACTGTGTCTACGTTTCCACCCTTCACCGACGATTCCTTAGGGTACATTTCTTAGAACACTATTTTGATTATATTACTTATATTCATATTCCTAGGAGATCTAATCAACTAGTTGATACATTGGCTAATCATGTATTTGATTGGCATATTTCTCACACATAAAAGTAAAAGCACACACATACATGCATATGCAAATACATTTGTACAAAATGTTTTATCCACAAGGAAAAAATATGTATATATATATAATGTGTTCAAAAAATAATGTCATAAGTAAAAAAGTGGGGCATAAAGCCTCAAATAGAGTCGGTATACATCATTGGGCCCAATCCCTTACTACATAAGAGAGTACAAAAGGTGCCCTAGACACATATGTGGTCCAATGCTAGTTATGGCCTAGGCCTGTTGGCCCTAGTATAATGAACTACGATGTTCGCAAGATACCAAAATAGTTGAACCCAAGTTTTGGGTACCCCTACAACATGCAACTGCATGGATGGGGGAAGGTCCTCTATCTCTTCCATCGGCACTACATGAGTGAGAGTTGTCAGGTTCCTCTCTACTCGTCACAATACTCTCTCAGCCTCTCTGAATGGTGGTCCTCCCGCGACTTCTAGTCTAACATACACTCGAGGATGACATCTAGTCCTAGCGAAGTCAGTTGGTCATATCGGTCCCATGTCTATATATAACAGATCATTGAGTTAGTACTTTGATGTTACCATAAAAAGGATAATATGTAAAAAAATTAAAATAAAATAACTTTAAAATATGAAGTAATGTGTACCTATCTCTCTGTGCTCCTCACTAGGGGGCATAGGAATATCAGGATCCCTCAGAAAACTAATCCCTGCATAGGAGTAGTCCTCAATCATAGGAATTTGACGGGCCCACCAATCAAACAATTTGTCATCAAAAGACTCCTGCACTCTCCATGCACCCTGTCAAGGAAACAAAGTTTCCCACCTACATAATGTTGGAAAGGAGGCGATATTTCCTTGTACTATCTCTCGCAGGATAATTCTTGGCACTCTCTCAAAAAATAAATCACACAACACGGTCCCAAACCTGAATTTCTTGTTATTTCTTCTTCAGCAGTTAGTCATTTTTTTTTCATACATGTGATCATTGTAGTGCTCCAGTAAAAAATGGTGGCCTGTAGACATTGAGTTGCACAATGTATATGTGCACACGAATCTTGATGAAGTTTTGTAGATCCAATGATCTTCCCAATCATGTAAAGTACTATCTGCAGGTTGAGGCTTGTGATCTTATGAATTGGCACCTGAGATCCTACTTTATCAGTGTTAGCCTCACAGTACATGCCAATATAATCTTATATGTTGTGTGGTCCTAGAGGAAAGGTCCTCAAGTTAACTGGTTCCCCCCTCCTGGAGAGTCTGGTCAAAAAGTATATATCCTCAGTCGTCAGAGTCAATGATTGGCCCTCTAGCATGAAGGCCTCTGCGTATGGGTTCCAATACTCTATCAAATGGTTCAGTAACCTGGGTTGTGCCCTCATGAATGGACACTGAAAGAAATTCCATATACCACACTGCTTGAGCATGGCAATGGCCCCTGGATCCTCCTCTACCAATAAATCTAACTCCTCATGTTCTCTCTCTCACTAGTGAACATACATCATGTTGCTGTAAAGTACTATCCAAAGGTTGAGGCTTGTGATATTATGAATTGGCACCCGAGCTCCTACTTTCTCAGTGCCAACCTTGCAGTACATGCCAATATAGTCTTCTATGTTGTGTGGTCATGGAGGAAAGGTCCTAAAGTTAATTGGTTCCCCCCTCTTGGACAGGTCGATCAAAAATCATATATCCTCAATCATCAAAGTCAATGATTTTCCCTCTAGCATGAAGGCCTCTACATCTATGTTCCAATACTCTATCAAATGGTTCGGTAACCTCGGTTGTGCCCTCATGAAAGGACATTGAAAGAAACTCCACATACCACACTCCTTGAGCATGGCAATGGCCCCTGGATCCTCCTCTACTAAGACATCTAACTCCTCATGTTCTCTCTCTCTCTAGTGAACATACATCATGTTGCATAAAAATTTGTGAGGTTAGTCCCTTGTTTCATTTTATTTTTTTTAATCTTAAAGAGATGTACGTGGATTGTCTTTAAGACGGTCATGTATGTACATGTGCTAAGTGTTAATTTTCCCGTGTATATACGTGTGTTGAGTGTGAACAACCCACGTACAAGTAGACCTGGCATTTTTACTAGGGCATGCACCCTCTAAATAATTAAATAGACAATAAATGATGAATGGAAAGGATGAGTGAGGTCATTTGTACTTACTTGGTTTAGGTTTTAAGATCTTCTATCCACCGTAGTTCCTCGAATTCATGTTTTAAAAAAGAGGTTTTTTTGGATTTTTGGTTATTTTCCAATTTGCAATGGTCAAATTGAGTTTTCTACCCCTATTTATAGATTTGTTTTGGCTCTTTTTCCAAAGTTTGGTCCTTTTTTTCCCTATTATTGGCTTGGTGGGTACTTGAGTTTCTTTTTGAGAGATCTTTGGGTCGTTCTTATGAACTTTTTCTTTTGGTTTGTTTTTGAGAGATCTTTGGGTCGTTCTTATGAACTTTTTCTTTTGGTTTGGTGTTTTTATAAGATGTGTTACACTCACATCATCCCATGGTAAAGTTGTTTTTCGACACTTGCATATAGGTTAGGTTCTCATAACCTTGCATTTATCATGTTGTTGACTTTTCCTACTTTTCCATAGGATCGATCCCACCAAAGTGTGACACAAAACCTTCTATGCTACTTTAGAAGTGTCATAATTAGGTGGTAGAGCCTTCCTCTACATGGATTCCCTAGGTAGATCCTTTGCTACATTTGGCATCCATGTTGTGAGTATTTTCCATAGGCTTGGAAGTCCTTTTAGTCCCTCCATGACTGTGTTTTGAAGCCCCATTATTCTTCATTTTTTTTGGCTCATTCCCTAGGGACTCCCCAAGAGCATGGTTTGTTGTCTTTCAAGCTCACTTAAAATTTTAAAGAAATATCTAACAAGAACTTATTTATTATTTTTAGTATTGTTTGGATTACTTAAGAAAAGAAGGCCCCCTAGAGTCTTCTTTAATCCCTTTTCAGACTCTCTAAAATTGAAAATATTTTCAAGCAATCTTGTTGCCCTTCATGCTCGTCAAACTAAAATTTGAAGGCACATCTGTCCGATGGTAGTTTATCCCTTTTTCGGTCCAGACGGTTAATTTACGAATAAAGGTATTGCCTAGGAGCTTCGGTTCGCTAGAAGAGTATTCTAAAGCGTAGGTTTAACCCTTTTTTGGGCCCGAGGGACTAAATTTTGGAAAAAGAGCCATTCTCCTTGGTTTTGGATTATCTTTTTTTTCGGCCTTGGAGATTATCTACGAAAAAGGAACCCCCTCGAAGTCCATATTTAAACTCCTTTAAGACTCCCTAAATATGAAAATATTATCGAGTGACCTTGTTCCTTTCACACTCATTAATTGGTCCATAAGGAATATCTATTTGGAATAAGTTTAACCCTTTTTTGGGCCAATATATTATCTAGGAAAATGTACGCCTCGAGAGACATGTCTCACCGGGAGAGTTCTCCCAAGTTATATTTTATACTTTTTCGAGCTAAGGGGACTAAACTTAGAAAAAGGTTGTGAGTCCATAGTTAAGCTCTTTTCAGACTCCTTAAA
>CBVK0100146272.1:0-31219 GCA_900067695.1 Picea abies | reverse complement strand
CCATTCCAGAACCCCCCCCCCCCTCTTTCATTAAAGACAGGATGGCAAAGGGGGGTCATAAAGGCCTGAGCATCATTGATCTAGGTGCTCCAATCCTGACCTTTGAAGAGTTGCGCGTTTGATTCTGGACCCTCCCCCCCCCCGATTAAAGGCAGAAAGGCAAGGGGGGTCTGGAATGAAGCCTCAGCCGCTGATTTAGGCGCCCAGATCCTGACCCTTTAAGAGTTGCGCACTCGATTCCGGACCCCCCCTCCTCCGCTTAAAGGTAGAATGGCGGGGGGCCTCCGGAATCCGCTCCTGACCATAGATTTAAGTGCGTAGATCCTGGTTGCCTAGATCCATGCCCCCTTTAAGTCCAATGCGCTCGAGTTTCATCGATTGGTGGACGACTGAGATGACGTCGATGCTTTCACTATGAAAATCCCGAAAGGCCCCACCTGTGGCTCAGATCTTATGCCGTGTGTCCTTCAGATGAACGACCGAGATGGCTTTGTCTTCAAAAGGGGGCTACCTCCATTCCCGGGCTCGCTTAACGTGACCTGGCGCTAGGACCGTGGGCTCGGCTTTGAAGGGCGCTTATCGACATTTCGGGGTTCAGGGTTTCGAGATGTAAAATGACGAGGAGATCTTACCCCTCGAATCCCTGAATGCTGACATGACATGATCACGCACCACGTGTCCTTTTGGATGGACGACCGAGATCCCTCATGAATGTATATAGACGCTACGTATCGCGCTAATCCCTTTGCAACTCCGCTAACCGCAATTTCCCGTCGACCGTTGATCTTCTCGTATGGACGGATCTGGGCCGCTGACAACATAATTTCGCTCACTCACTTGATTTTTAGCCTGAAACGGGGCTTTACGTGCTACTCTTGGGCGTTCTTCATGCAACCTACAGACCTGGATGCTCTCGAACCCAGGACAAGAATTGTCGCTAACACCAGGAAAAGGGCAAAAATAACTTCACTGCCTAAGAAACCAGTCAGCAAAGGAAAAAGAATGATTTCACCATCTACAGGACCTGTAACGAGAGCTTCAACCAGATTAGAAAAATCTAAAGAGATGGCTAAAGGTATCAGTGAAACCCCTGAGGATAAACAAGGTTACCTTGAAGACTCAGATCACATATTAGATGTGCCTGAAGCAATAGATTCAACAAGTTCTGATGAATAACATAGCTTAGGATTAGTCTCAAAGTACCAAGTTGAAGCAAAGCAACCCAAAGTGGCCCTAAACTTGAATGAACCTGCACCTTTTGAAGAATGCTCTGGATTTAGAGTTAAAATCAAAACTGATAAAGAAAGGATCAAGGAATTTCAGAAAACAATAAGAGAATTAAAGAAAGAAAAGGTACAGATAGAACAATGGGATCTCGCCAGCAAGAAAGGATTTAGGGTTTTAAAAATAAGAAGAAAGAGCAAAGGGAATTTCTCAAAGAACTTTGGGAGATTAATTTCAGACTCTATTGGTACAATGTCGGGCTTACCACAAAACTCAAACAGAAAAAAACTAAAGCTACTGCTATGCTTATATCTTAAAGGCAACATGGAAATTTGCTACAATTATGATTTAAATATTTTCCATAAAATATGGCAAAGCTACTTATTTTTTGGTCAGTGAGATGCTAAGACCTTGATTTGTTTTACAATCAAACTTAATTCCTATTTTGTAGAGTCAAATGTAAATGCTGGCAATATTTTGCAATATCAAGCTGTTGAGCTGTGATCTATTTTGGGATTGTAGAAACTCATTTTGAGTGAACTACCTTAGTAGTAAGATACTATTCAAATCTAGTCATTAAATCTATACTAGATGATAGGATCTGGAAGTTGTATAGATAGTTTAAATAAACAAAGGAAAGAGGAGGTGGAGGTCGAAAAACTTGAGAATCATGGGACCTTTTTGTGAAGCTCATTGTAAAGGGCATTTATGTTCAATTTGACACTTAATAGCAAAGGCATATGGATGGTTAGACCCTCTTTTTTCTACTCTATTATTTCTTTATTCATGCTTGAATTCATTATTCATATTGCAATGCTTTTTTATTCTTGACTGTTAATTTATACAGTGAAAATTTTGTTATAGAGATAATTTTTCAAGTTTTGATATCAAGCTGAATGTCTTATTTCTTTATGACATTTTGAGACGAGAATTCATGTGAAGTTGAAAAATTGAAGACTTCATCTTCCTTTTTCTTATATTAGTTTAATCCATCTATGTGTCTACCTATTATTCAGCCAATGGGATATGATATGTTCTGATCTTGATTTTCATGTCATGCTGTAACCTTGAGCCAATTTTCAACCACCCTACAAAAAACCAAATCATAAAATCTTAAAAATACTTTGCAATAAATGAATGATTCCCTAGCTTGCCCTATCACAGTCAAGTGCAACTTTAGGGACTAACATGGGTTTTGCTCAATTTTGGTGGAATTCGACTCACTTTGTAAGAGAAGTTTGTATTTTTCCTACCGCATAATAAAATTCTTAGATCTGCTGGTACTAGTTTTCCCTCCAGGGTTTTTCCAGGGACAATTATCCAAAAACATTTGTGTACTATTGTTGTGTGATTGTTGTTGTCTCTTGCATTAGATCCATTGCATTTAGTTTCTGTTGTGCGTTGAAGTTATTGGTGAAAAGAAGCCTAGTGTAACCCTAATTAACAATTGCAGATTTGAATAAGTGTAATTTTTGTTTCTGCGTGAAGAATTGTTGAAAGATTTTGGTTCATCAAGCTAGGTTTTAGAAGTTTCACATGGTATCAGAGCTGATTTTGCAAGGGGACAAAATTGACGTTAGGGTTTGAAGGGAACACTTAATATCTAGAGCATAGAATCAAGAGACAACATTAGGGTTTGTGAACAAGATACCTATAACAAGATGGACATGACTTTTAGAGTGGAAGATAGGCTTCAGGGTGCCAAAAATTTGTCACCTGGAAGGAAAGGGTAACAATGATCTTGGATGTCAATGATGGCCTTGACCATGTTTATGATAAGGCTGCAGCTCCTACATATGCAACATTATTGGTAGTCTGGAAGTAGGGTGAAGTAAAAACCAAGAGCATACTCCTTGTTGTGGTAAAGGATCACATAATCCCTCACTTCATAGTGAAACGTTCCACTAAGGAGATGTGGGCTTCCTTGAATGATATTTACCAGAGAAAAAATGAAAACATGGTGATGGTTCTTCTAGAGAGAATGAAAAGTACCAAGATGGCGAAAGGGGAAGGTGTATTTCACTACTTTACTTGAATTACATAGATCAGGGATGAACTAGGCACAATAGGTGAGAAAACAGAAGAGTTTGAATTGGTATGTGTGGCACTGAATGGACTTTTGAACTCACGAGATGTGTTCGTATGTGGAGTTGTAGCTCGAGAGAAACTCCATGATTGGCAGTGGTTATGGGATGATTTTGTGTAGGAAGAAATTCACCTTGGCATGGCGAGTGGATCATCTTCAGTTCAGGATGGGGATGAGGAAGACTTGGCACTTGCTAACAAGGGAAAGGGTAAGGCCAAGAAAGGAAAGAAGAAGAAGGAGATTGATTTCTCCAACATCAAATGCTTCCAGTGCCATAAGATGGGGCATTTTGCTTCACAGTGCCCAGAAAAGAAGAAGAAAAAGACTCAGGTAGCAAATCTAGCGGATGTGGAAGAGTTCTCCAAATCCTTTGAGAATGACTTCTATATCATAGTGTGCATGTCCATCTCAGAGGCCACAGGTGCATGGTTGTGGACAATGGGGTGTGTAGTCATATGACAGGGCGCAAGGAGTACTTCAGTACTTTGCAAGAGGTAGGTTTAAAACTTCACATAGAGCTGGGGGATGATGCCCATTACAAGGCATAAGGGGTTGGGATAATATCCTTTCAGAGGGAGTCCGAGAAGCTCGTAAAGTTTGTGGATGTGCTATATGTATCGGGGATGATGAAGAATCTTATCTCAGTGTCGAATCTTGAGGATAAAAGTTACGAGGTGACCTTCCGCAAGGGAAAAGTGTATATTAGGCCACATGGATCTAGTGAGAGAAATGACAAGGTGATAGGTATCAAAATTGAGAAAGTGTACAAGCTAAACTTTGAATCAGAGAAGGCATATGTCAACAAAACTGATGATCTGGGAGAGCTTTGGCATAGGAGGATGGCTCACTTACATCATGGTGCGTTGGGATGTTTGAGACAAGCTGTGGCAGGTGTTCCGCAAGTTGCAACAGATAAGGAGAGATCTTGCAAGGGATGCACATTGGGCAAGTATGTTCGCAAGCCTTTTCAGGCGAGTGAGCATAAGTCCAAGGGGGTCTTAGATCTAGTACATTTTGATGTGTGTGGTCCTATGAGTGTGAAGTTAGTGAGTGGCTTCCTCTATTATGTGATTTTCATTGATGACCATTCCAGGAAGACTTGGATATATTTTCTGAAGACCAAGGATGAGGTATTCAACAAGTTCAAGGAGTTTAAGGCTCTAGTGGAGAACCAGTTAGGAAGGAAGATCCAGGTGCTTAGGTCAGACAATAAGGGTGAGTACACATCTTCAAAGTTTGGGGAGTATTATGTTGCACAAGGGATAAAGAAGGAGCTCACTGTTCCTTATAATCCGCAATAGAATGGAGTGGCCGAGAGAAAGAACATGAACATAGTGGAAGCAACTTGTGCCATGATACATTATCAAAGACTGCCTATGTTTTTATGGGTGGAGGCATGCAACAAAACTGTGTATATTCAAAATAGGAGTCCTCATACAACATTGGGGAAGAAGACTCTAGAAGAGGCTTACAAAAGTACCAGACCTGATGTGAGTCATATTCATATCTTTGGGAGCGTTGCATACTGTCATGTCTATGAGAAGAGGACAAAGCTGGAGCCCACATTGGAGAAATGGTTGTTGGTAGGATATAGCGAGACTTCAAAGGCCTACCACATCTTCATTTCGATAAGAAGGAAGGTTGAGGTATGCAGGGATGTGCAGTTTGAGGAGGAGAGAGCCTTGATTAGGTCAAGGGATATGCCAACATTGAGTAATGACCAACAAAGACAGGTTCCAGAGATAGGGGAGAAAGAGGCACATGGGACTTGATCACAGACACAGAGTACAGTTACAGGTACTACTATGGATACTAGTGGAAAAATGAGTCAGGACACTGATGCAGAGGATGAGCAACATGAGGTTGTTCAACAATAAGGATAGTCTAGGACACAACCTAAGTGGTATAATTCCATCGTCAATGATTCTACACTGGCAGGGTTTCCAGAGAGAGACTTCAGATGAAGTAAACCACTAGATAGACTCGGGTATGTGGCATTGGTGACTGAGTTGATAAACTTAGAGCCTTCCAGTTTTTAGGAGGCTGCACAACATGGAGTGTGGTAGGAAAACATGGTGGAGGAGTATGCCTCCATCATGAAGAACGATGTATGGGAGGTGGTGCCTAGGCCCGAGGACAAGAGGGTTGGAGGGTCCAGATGGTTCTATAAGGTGAAACATGTAACATATGGAAGCATGGAGAAGTACAAGCTGTGCTTCGTGGCTAAGGGTTTTTTGCAAAAAGAGGGAGTTGATTATGAGGAGACCTTTTCCCCGATAGCCAGGTATTCTTTGATCCAAGTAGTGCTATCTTTAGCAGTTGAGACGGGCAGGTGTGTTCATCCGATGGACATGAAGACTTCCTTCCTCAATGGGGAAATTGAGGACAAGGAATATATAGAGTAGCCACAAGGATTTGAGGTCGGGGACAGAGACATGCATGTTGCAAACTGAGACGAGCTTTATATGGGCTCAAGCAGGCGCCTCGAGCATGGTACTCAAGGATCGACAACTACCTTTGAGAGATGGGATTCCAGCGGAGCGAGGCTTATCCTAACCTCTATTTCTTGGCAGTGGAGGCCCCTCTCATACTGGTGTTATATTTTGATCACCTATTTCTCACGGGGGATGAGCAGTGGATAGAGGAGTGCAAGGGAAACCTTGTTGCAGACTTCAAGATGAAAGACCTTGGGTTGATGCATTAGTTCCTTGGTCTGGAGATTTGGCAAGTAGATGGGTGCTTCTTCTTGGGACATGGGAAGTATACTATGGAGACATTTAAAAGGTTTAGGATGACATATTGTAGACCCATGTCCACACCTCTAGTGACCAATTGGAGGACGATTGATGCATCTAGTTCTGAGACAATAGACCCCACCATCTACCATCATTTGATTGGAACACTCATGTATCTAGTCAACACCATACCATATATCAATTTTGCAGTAAACTCTCTAAGTAATCTCGCAGTGAACCCTCAGAGAGTGCATTGGATTGTTGCAAAACATACACTTCGCTACTTGAGAAGGAAACTGGAGTATGGATTGTTGTATGAGAGTAGTGGTGGAGTGAGGTTGGCAAGTTTCACAGATGATGACTGGGCGGGATGTGCAGAGGACATGAAGAGCACTTTCGGGTGTTGTTTCAACATTGGATTGGGTGTGATATCTTGGTTCAACAGTAAGTAGAAATCAGTAGCGTCGAGCTCAACAAAGGTAGAGTACATGGTAGCTAGCATGGAAACATGTGAGGCGCTTTGGTTAAAGAAGTTGTTCATGGAACTGTTCGGGGTAGAGTTGGAGACTATGATCCTTCATTGTGACAATCATAGTGGCATCATGCTAACTGAGAATCCAATGTTTCATGACAGGATAAAGCACATAGAGATCCACTATCACTTCATCTCAGACTATGTACAGAGAGGGGCCGTGAGGCTAGAGTACATTTAGACTGATGAGGATGTGGCATATATTTTTACCAAGGCATTGTCCAGGTAGAAGTTTGTAAAATTCAGGGACAAGATGGGGTTGATGCAAAATCCATTCCTCGCTAAGAGGGAGTGTTGAGTTATGTGTAGCGAGCAAGGCCTTCTTCATGCATGGTGTCCTAACATGAAAGAGGATAATGAAACTAGCCAAATCGATTTATTGGAGTATTTCCTAAAGTTACACATAGGAAAAAGTACATCATAATGTTATATTTTAATGTTGACTTTTTCAGTCTTTTCCTAAAGTTAAAAAGTGAAAAATTTAAGTGATGAACCTTTTAATTTGGACCATTGATCTCATTGGGAAGTTAGGAGTTCATCTGATCCATTGGATATCAATGAGAAGTTAGGGTTTTTCCTCGCTCAATAAAATAAAATGAGGTCAACTTGGATAGGGACACATTACTTGAGTGTGGATGCTTGATTTACCATTTGGAAAGGAGGATTGAGCTTGGATATTGAGAGTTTGGATTACAGGAGAGACGAAGGACATTCCTAGCAAGAGGGCAACATTATTTCTTGGGTTTGCATATGCCACTTTCTAGATCCGAAGGCAACCATGAGGGTTTCGTAGAAGGGAGGCTAGGGTTACACAATTCATCTTTGGAGGTGACGCAGAGGGTGATCCAGTGAGCCAAACTGAAGCGTTTCAGTTCTGAGGGCTAGAGAGCGACTGTATAGAGCCTAGAAAAAATTCCAATGCTGGAGTTTTGCTTAGTTTTGGTGGATTTTGGCTCACTTTGTAATAGAAGTCTGTATTTTACTTGCTGCATAATAAAATTCTCATATCTATTGGTACTGGTTTTCCCTCTGGGGGTTTTACAGGGACAATTGTCCAAAAACATTTGTGTACTATTGTTGTGTGATTTCTGTTGTCTCGCATTAGATCCATATCATTTATTTTCTACAGTGCATTGAAGTTATTGGTGAAAATAAGCCTAGCGTAACCCTAATTAACAATTGCAAATTTGAATAAGTGTAATTTTTATTTATGCGTGAATAATTGTTGAAATATTTTGGTTCATCAAGCTAGGTTTTAAAAGTTTCACAGGTGGTGATGTTTTCCACTTAGTATATGCTTTCTTACAATGGAAGCTGAGTCTCCTCCTTTGAAGATTCTTTTTTTCCTTCATTATGACAAGGTACCCAAGACCAACATATTGAAGCCTTATTTCAACTCCAATAGCTTTCATTCCTTGGCTATTGTTTCCAAGCCCTCAACCACTATAGCCCATTCTCTTCATTAATTTGGAGCCAGTGCCCATGGCATGCTCATCAAAACTTAGAAAGACATCATTAGACCGCTCTATAAGAATAAGATTGGGATTTATTTAGTGATTATCCCCACATCTTGGGATGTTGTTGCTGACTTCTTGTGAGCCATGGGCTTTTCTTCTTCTTGTAGTTCTTCCATTCTACTTTGGAGCTTACTCAAAAAATCCTCCTTGGAAGTCAAGTTTGTCTGCAACTTTTTCATGTCCTGCACACACCTCTCTTCTACTTGTTTAATGTTTTCACAAGTGAGATTAGAAACTTGAGCACTATGGCTCTGTAACATTGCAAGTTTGAACATCATGGTCGATGGTAGAAAGAAACTCATTTCTCACATGGCTAATTGTAATTACATGCCAAACCTCTTCCCTCTTTAGGTTGATGGGCTCCATCAACACTATTATGGGGGCTCCAAAAACTATTTCCACCAGTTTGGCATCAACTTACTATCTTCTCCTTCCTCAGGCTTAACCTAGGACCTGTGGATACTGTGTCTTATGGCTATGGCTCTAACTCAGGCTCTGATTCAAACTTTTGCAATGTGTGGAAACCTTTGTTGTTGCAGAGATAGCTTGTCCTTGTAGGCAGAGTTCAAATTGAATCATAAATATAATGACTATTATATAGATTGCAGTATCCAATGGAGCAATCATGTTCTTCCTCTGCTATGATTTCTTCTATACTTCTCTTGCAAGGGGCATTGTTGTTAACTCAAATTCTCATGTTATGGGAGTGTGGATTCCCAAGTTGCATTCTCATCTCCTCTTTATACTTGGACTGGATTTTTCCATGGTTAGCAAGCTCATTTTTTAATTTTTTTAGAGACTTGTTCCAATGTCTTTAAATAACATAGGATCTATCGTTAAGTAGGTAAAACTTCGGTTGGGTAAGAATATACATAGGAAATACACATGGTTTCACGTGGTTGGAAACACATTGTTTCACCTAGTTGGAAACCCCTGTAACCCCTATTGGTACCCCTTCGAGTAGTACGACATTTGACAGTACATGAAGATGAAATCTCACTTCCACATTCCTTTGGGTATATAGGAAGTGCCCTAGGTACACCTAAAACTAGCCTTAGATAAGCTATTTGACCATCTTGATGCTATAATACACCGAGAACAACACTCGGGGAGAACACTCTCTACTACCTAGGTTGTTGAGTAGTACAACTAAGGGCATGGTTGAACCTCCTTAGTTAGTGCCTTGAGATATTGGGATGAGTATTATTGTTGGACCCTGCATGTATATCAAAGAGTTATATCACTTGACACCCCCTTGTCCTCAATGTTAGAATAATAGGTGTGTTCGTTTTCACCATAGACAATATAACAATATTGTCACCCAACCATAGGCATAAAGGCCACCTTCGAGCACCCTAACATTGACAGATAGAATAATTTCGGAAGAAAAACCTAGAACCAATAGCCAATTAAGGTAGAGTACCTCTCTCCACAACTAACATACCAAGAAGAAATTCCAAACCATAACCAAGCAGAAAGTCCAACCAAAAACCAAGTCACCACTGCAACAGCTGCAACTCTCCTTTAGTCATGCGCACCACTTGTCCTTATACAGTTGCGAGAGTGAGTGTGAACAATGAGCTCTAGAGCCCTCTTATTTATAGTCGTCCAAGTGACCTAAATGGGTTGAATTCTACTTCTGGAGGACAATAATTTAATATAAATTATTATCTTGAGTTGAATTGTCTTTTAAAGTTATTTCCTAACCTTCTAGGGTTTCTCTTGATTCTCAGAATATTCTAGACTCGTCAAATGTTACATGTAGAGGTTAATACCTCCCACAACTACCATAATATCAACACTCCCTCCTAGCTAGGGAGGTATTAAAGGAAATGGTCTTGAGCACAATCAAACCATTCAACCAGTAGCATCATCATAGCCACACAAGCTATCTTATGATCAAATCATGAGCACCATCATTACTATCCAACTATATAGTCTCTGTGGCAATTAGAACAATGCCATCCAATAGAACACAACTGTGTCTATTCATAGTACTATACAACTACTAACCGGTGGTACACAACCACTCTTAGTAGAACACAACTACTAACTAGTGACACATAGTCACTACCAGTGGATCACATCCACCACAATAGCACACAACTATTGTCCAGCGACATATAGTCTCTACAACAATCACATCATCTAATATCAATCTGTGTAAACAATATCATGATACAATCTGGGCCATTCTTCCACTCACATCTATGAGATCTGGAAGAGCATCTACTCTAGGAAATTTAAACATCATCCATGGGCTATCTGGACTATTTTTCCCAAGCATAGAAGAATAATTGTCCTTGGACCATTCAACTTAACTGGGCCATTCTTTCAACATGATTCATAGTGAAACCTGGAGAGAATGAGTCTTCCCTAGGGAATGACTATACCTAATTGCTGAACTTGGACCATTCAACCTAACTAAGCCATTCTTCTAGCACGATTCATAGTGAAGCCTGGAGAAAATGAGTCTTCCTGATGGAATGACTATCCAGACCATTTCCTATGGAAATGACTATCTTGCACCGACCTCCTACATCATACCATTCTTTGAAACTACTCACAATTGCGAACTTTGAAAGAATAACTGCCCGAAGAGGCAAGCCATTATACTTCACCACTACTCAGAGTGAATGCCAAGGAGAATGACTGTCCTAGACCATTCCCCCACACTAGCCATAAGGGGAATCACTGTCTATAGTACATCAACAATCTGTTGGACTGTGAATGTCTGTTCTAGACCATTTTTCGAATTGGAAAATGACTGTCCATAAAAAATATTGGACCACTTTATAGACTGGAAAGTGACAGCCCAACATGGACCATTTTCCAAACTAGAAAATGAGTGTCCATCAAGAATCTTGGACCACTTTTTGGACTGGAAAGAGACTGCCCAACCTGGACCATTTTCCAAATTGGAAAATGACTTTCCATATAGTGATAACATATCAGTGCTCCCTCCCAACCTAGGGAGCAATCAATTCCCTTTCCAATAAGGAAGTCATCTCCACGAGTCCCAACTTGTCCCTTAAGTACACACACTTTTCATCTTGGACAGAGGCTTTACCAAAACATCTGTTATTTTCTCATCAATGGAGATACACTGGAGAACAACTTCTCCCCTCTAGACTTTATCACAGATAAAATAGTACTTGATCTAAATGTATTTCGACCTGTAATGGAATACTGGGTTCTCTGAGAGCTTCACACAACTATGGTTATCACAATATATCACGGTCGAATCCAACACCTGATCAAATAGTCCAAAAACCAGCTTATGGAGCTACACTGCTTTCGTACAAGCATCAAAAGTTCCAATATATTTTGCTTATGTAGTGTTGAGTGCAACAAAATTCTATTTCGTGCTAGCCCATGATATCGTGGAAAACCTCAAACTGAAACATATCCAAGAAGTACTTCTTATACTCTCTACACTCCCTGCCCAATCTGAATTGATAGATTCATGCAGTTGTATATCATAACTCAAACGTCCCACAAAGATATTTCAAGGAATGCTTTGCAATTATTCAATTCTCAATGCTAGGTTCCACTTGGAACTGATTCAACATGTTTACAACAAAGCAAATGTTTGACCTAATATTCACTAAACACATCAAGAATCCAAGCAACTACCAGTTCCAGGACGAGTCTACTGGATCATAGTCTCTCAATTTCTTCAGATTTGTCATCATGGAAGTTTTCCATGGATTTGCAATCCATCATCCCAGACATCTGAAGAACCATTTTGATACACTTCCTCTGTCATAGGAAGCTTTCACCACGCTTCTAATGTACATGAGAGGCTCTACACCAAGTTGCTTGAATTCATACAAGGTTTTCTTTCATCTGCATACATGGGTCTTTTTCTCAAAACCTTGATGCTGCTCTACATATGCTTCTTCTTCAATTGCTTTATTGAGAAGAACAATATTTACATCCATCCGATGTAAACTCCAACTCATGGATACTGCAAGAGATATAATGGCTCAACTAGAGGTATATCTGGTTACTGGAACAAGCTATCATCATAGTCTTCCCCCTCCTTGTGAGAACCCTTTAGTTCTGATTCTTGCCTTATATATATCAATGCTTCCATTCATAAGTGTTTTTCACAATTTCTCACATACATTGTTCTTCATCACAACTTCCTTCCATTTCTTCTTCTAGTGGGTTCAAAGCATGCTGGTAATCTTATGATTCTCAGTATAATAACTGGTTCAATTGGTTGTTTTGACTTCTCTTTCTTTCTTGGAATCTTCATGTTCTTTCTCATGTTTCTCTTCAATGTTGGAGTCCATGGAATCTTCTATAGATTCTATGCCCTTCCTTTCTGAAGGTTCCAACTTCTTCTTTTCGTCATAGGAGCATAAATGTAGATGGACAACGAAGGATATTCAAGGCTTATTTTCGAAGAAGACTTCTTCTAGAGTCAAACTGAACACGTGCTGCTACTTCTAATGAAGAACATGGACATATACTTCATAGTCTTCATAGTTTCTTTAATGGATCACATTATTGAGGATTAGCTCCCTCCTAATCCTAGCTTCATTCCTGAATGAGCAATATGCATGCTCTTCTTTTGGAATTTTGTCATCAACTCCCTCCATCTGAGAGAGTCCATGCTTCATAGTCTTCACGGGTTCTTTAATGGATCACATCACTGAGGATTAACTCCCTCATAATCCCAACTTCATGCCTGAATTAACAATATGCATGCTCTTCTTTTGGAATTTTGTAATCAACTCCCTCCATCTGAGAGAGTCCATGCTTCCGTTTGCATCCTTATTTCTTTCTGAAAAGTGTCACAAGTCTATTCTAGTTTCCTCTTGATTACTGACTTATTTATGGTCTGAATCTTTCTGGGTCTTTTCAAGTTTGATTTTGATTGCAGTCCATCTGACAGTTGTTACTTATATAATAGCTGCCACAGGAATTGTCACCAAAGATTATCAACATACTTCATCCTTTTCATATACATTACTTGACTAATAGTCATCGTAATAACAATCCTTATCTTGTTATTATTCCATAGGTGTTGTTTCAATGACCATAGTATCTTCTAAGAAATATATACACATGATATGTATGTAAACATGCTATGTATGTAAACATGCTATGTACAAGGACTATGTTGCAGAAGAATATTGTTACCATGACTAGTACAAGAAGTCTACTTCATCCTACTGGACTTTCTTTGAGGGTTCCTTTTCTTTGGAAACTGTTGCTTCGTGTGTTTCCTTCCTTTTCTTTAACTCAGGACACTGGTTCCTATAGTGACCATATTTTTGACAGTTGAAGCATTGTATTTTTGACATATCCTTTTCTTGATTTGGTTTCTTCCTTGATCTAAACTTCTTCTTATTCTTGAATTTCTTGAACTTTGTTGTGTAGGATTGATCATCATCTTTCTTTTGGGATTTATCTTTTGTGCTAATCCTTGATTCTTCTTGTGCACAACAAGTCCAAAGTTCTTCAAATGTGGGATACTCTGTTCTTGTGTTCATGCTTGAGATAAATGTATCCCATGCATTGGGAAGGCCATTAAGTATTATATTTACTAGTTCCTTTTCTGAAATGTTTTCCTCAATAGCTTGTAGTTAATCTCTTAATTGAGATATTTTTACAAAGTATGATGTTATGCTGTCATCATCATACATTTTCATGTCACAAATCTCATTCTTCAGACTCATCACTTGCCCAATATTTCTGGTTGAGAAGAGGTTAGTTAGGGCATCGTACATCTTCTTAGATGAGTCAAGATGAGAAATGTAGGGTATCAAATGGTCCCTTACAGAGTCCACTATGATTCTCATAGAATTGATGTCACTGTCCTTGAAATTCTCCATAACTGCAATGTTTTGAGGTTCCTTCTCTTTTCCCGCTTCAAACTGTGGTTCCATGATCTTGCCTTTCACGATATCCAACATTTTATTCTTGGCAAGGATGAGGTCAATCCTTATCTTCCATGCTCTGAAGTTAGAAGCCCATTTTAACTTATTTTCTAACTTCATAGAGTACGCCATGATTGCTTTGACTTGATCAACCTTTAACTTTGACTTGGTCAAACTTTGAATTTGACTTGGTCAAACTTTGACTTTGATAGAAAAATCAAATTTGACACCTTGGCTTGCTAAGAGTACTAGGAGGTGCTCTAGGCTAGGGCACACTAGGCTATCCAGGAATTTGGTTAAGCGCTTCACTTAAGGTGCCTCAACATGAGGGTCAGGGTTTTGTTGCTACAACAAAACTCTGACTGTAACTGCGACTGCAACTGCAACTGAGAAAATCCTCCCAATCTAACTTGTAGTGGTTAGACTGTCCGAAGATAGTGTGGGCCCATAACCTCTTAGAATAATAGGTGTTCTCATTTTCACCATAGACAATATAGCAATATTGTCACCCAACCATAAGCACAAAGGCCACCCTCGAGCACCTTAACCTTGATAGATAGAATAATTCCGGTAGCAAACCCTAGAAACAATAACCAACTAAGGTAGTGTACCTCTCTCCAGAGCTAGTGTACCAAGCAGAAAGTCCAACGAAAAACCAAGTCACCACTGCAAAACCTACAACTCTCCTCCAATCATGCGCACCACTTGTCCTTATGCCATTGTGAGAGTGAGTGTGACAAATGAGATCTAGTGACCTCTTATTTATAGTCCTCCTAGTGACCTAATTGGTCCGACTTCTACTTCTGGAGGACAATAATTTAATATAAATTATTATCTTGAGATGAATTGTATTTTAAGGTTACTTCCTAACCTTCTAGGGTTTCTATTGCTTCCCAGAATATTCTAGACTCGTCAAAGGTTACATGTAGAGGTTAATACCTCCTGCAACTACCATAATATCAACACTCAAAACCCTGTAACTTTTTCCGATGGATCCAAATAAAAATCCAAAATTTACTTCACCAATTAAACCTCCAAAAATATCCTCCATGACCGATGAATAATTATGCACGCATTATAGGCCCACTCACATCTCTCTTGAAGAAAAATTCATTTGTATGGAATGATAAGGCTACTTTGACATTATCTCTCTTAAAGGATTCCATGTCTTCTATACAAGTATTGGCAACACCTAATTTTGGTAAAACATTCATAGTAGAATGTGATGCATTAGAACTAGGATTTGGGGTAGTATTGACACAAGAAGGGAGACCATTGGCTTTTGAAAGCAAACAATTCAAGGGAAAATAATTGGTGAGATCTACATATGAAAAATAAATGGAAGCAATTTTATATGCAATAAAAAATGGTTACAGTGTCTCATTGGGAGGCACTTTAAAGTTAAGACAGACCATGATAGCCCATAGTAATTTTTGGAGCAAATATTGTTATCATAAGAGCAATAAAAATGGGTAGAAAAATGCAAGGGTTTGATTTTGAAATTATTTACAAAAAGGGGAAGGACAATGTAGTAGCAAATGCTCTTTCTAGAATAGAAGAAGCCTCAAGTTTATATTCTACTACATCTTCTATTCCTGTGTTGCTGGAAGAAGCTTGCCTTGAATGACTAAGATACTATATACATAAATTTTGGCTACAATTTTTCACTCTACCAAAATAGGATTACATGGGGGACATTTCACTTGGGCATTTTTTCTCAAGTGGTGAGAGTCAAAGAATTTCTGAATGCCAATCAATTTTTGAGAATAAACATGTTGTATTTTGTCAATATCTTCCATTTTAAAATGAGGTAATATTTTTGCTTGATTAAGAATTATAGTGTAGTTGAATTTAAAGCTAACATTCACTTAACATAAAGTCTTAGGATACATTTATGTGGTATTAGTCCTTGTATTTATGTTGTCAATGTGTGATATTTTCATATTTTTTGAATTGTTGCTTCTTGTTGAATATCCATTTATACTAACTTAGCTCTAAGTCCAAGACTATTGCTACTCTTTCCATTGCCATTGTAGGAGGTGGTAAGCTTCTATTTTTGAATGCATTTATGTTGTATTTTCTTCCTCTATAACCTAAGTTAATTTTTAGGATTCATGTAAGAATTTGGTGGTTTTCCTTTTTGGGTGTATGTTTTCTCAAGAATTTGATTTCATAAAAAATACAATAAATATAAATACATTCAAAGATTCTATACTTGGTAGGAATTTTACTAATTTTATATTATTTCTCATGTAGGCTTCACTTTTGGTTTCTAGATTGATTTGAAATTTCAATTGTGAATATTCTTTGAGATGTCAAACACCGATCATGACAAGAAAAGATAAAGACAAGTGTATGTATCATCATACTTTCAAAGACCTTAATCCAAGGATCCACATTCTCTTCATGCTTTGATCTCTTTTGAGAAACCTATCCCTGAAAGAGATGTCAACTCTTGTGAGAATGCATCTATTATCCAAATAATATATGAGAGAACATGTTCCTCTAGTAATCAAAGTGATCTAAATGCATTTTCACTAGAAATTAGCAGTGAAAATGTCAAAAGTTTTTCATTGGAAGAGGACAAAATCAATTCACGGAAAAAACAAAAAGGCCAATGGGACATAGGGAGACTATTCCGACCATAATGGGTCTCAAAATTTCCATTTATTGAACCAATACCTCCAAAAAATGAGAAAGCGAAATCACGAGAAGTTGGATGCAATATATGTAGTTGGAAACTTGGCAAGCCATTGAAATTTCAGATGAAGTTAGATACAATAGAGAAGCATACACACAAGGTGTATGGAAAGAAAATTGTAGATGGAAAGGAGAAATCTATTATCAGATGAAAATATTTTGAGGAATGTTAACATGCCAAATATGCAAGTGGATATAATAAATATTTAATAAGGGAGGGAAAAATCGAGGCAAGTGGAGGAACCATCACATCTATGATCTCTATTTGGAAAGACCATGGAAAGAAATCTATTATCCAAGAAAACACAATTAACCACTGTATTTCACATCTTATTTAAAGGTCGTCCTATGACATATTATTTGGATTAGTTGAAATATCTATCTTTTCTTCAAGCGTCGAATTTTCCATATTCTCATTGGTCTGTAATGAGTGGTTGGGAATGGGCAAGATATCTAGTTCAAGTAGAAAATGATGATATGAAATAAGAGATTGCAAATTCTAGGATTTTGTTGTTGTCTTTGGATGAGGTTACAACTATTGATAATACTTCATGGATATTCATGAGTATTTATATGGTTAATGACCATATTAGACATTCCTATCTACTTGGGATTCATAATATGAAGGAGAATTTTACAACTAAAAATATTTATGAACTTGTTATTAATACTTTGAAGGAAATTAGTGGTATGGATCATTTAATGATCACAAAAAATTTGGTATGTATCAGAGTAGATAGAACATCAGTAATGCAAGGAAAAAGGATTGGCCTTTATGTTAGAATACAACTACCAGCTTCACTGCATATGTTGAGTATTCATTGTATGGATTATAGGAAGAATCTTGCATTTAAAATAGTAAGCAAATTTCCATTGATTTCAAAAGTTGAAAATCTTGTACGAGAAGCTTATGAATACTTTTGTCGCAGTCTCAAACAATTTTCAAAGTTTCAAAAATTCGCTAATGATGTTACAAATGGAAACAAGTTATTAAAATATGTTGATACAAGATGGATCTCATTGAATGGACCAACTCAAAGACTATTTAGTGAGTACCAGTCCTTGGTAGGGGTGATGTATGAACATTGTTTCAGTGTAGATAGAGCTCAAGATATTCTCTTTCAAATAATTGACATAGAGACATTATTAACATTGGTTGGACTACTTCCTATGCTAGATGAAATGAATGTCCCAATGACAATTTCTCAAATTTGCACAATGTATATTGCAAAATACATAAACAAAAGAAAATTATCATTCCTTTCAATGGATAATTTGTATATGATGCCTGAGCCTTTTATAGGTCCATGGTTTATAAATTGGACTACGATCATTGATATAGAAAATACTGATTTTTTTTTTTAAGTTTGATGAAAAAGGGATACTATGTATGGCAGTGGTTGGGTAGATGGTTCCTTTTCATTATATTGGTAAGACATGACAAACCACTAAAGAGTTCCTTGTGTTAAGAGACCTATTCGATAATGTTATCATTTCAGTGAGACACAACTTGATATAAATTGCAAAATCACTAGCATCAGAGATAAGCGAACAATTTCCTTGAGATGAATTCTTGGATGCCATGTCTGTGGTGTACCTCAATATTGGAATAATCGACAATGTCAAACTACTTTAAAAGACATCTTTCTAGAAAAATTAAAAAACTTTACTGCACCACTCTTTTTCCAAAAGGTTTAGATACATGGAGAACAGGTTCAAGGTATTTTAGATTCATCAAAATTGTTTCAACAAGCCACACTTTTCACTGAAACAATGTGGAAGCAATTTCCTGTTTTGGAGGATCCTCTAGAATATTATGCAATACCAAGATTATGGACTACTTTAAGTGCTAGTCAATCACTTACAAGAAAACATATCAGAATATTTCAAATTAGCGGATTTGTGTCAAACCATGATTTGGGGATCAATGGAGGATGAGAGAATTTTTAGTGCATTTGCATTTTTGAAGTCAAAGATGAGGAACAAGCTTGATAAACATATGGATATATGTAAAAAATTATGACATGAACAATTTTCCATATGAAATAGCACTAGCTCTTTGGCAATCAGATTGTGATAGAAGGGGAGAAAACAATATAACAATTTTTTCTAATGAACTTGATATGGAACATAATGCTTTGGAGGCTCATAATGATATTCCATCAGGAGAAGATCATGTTCAGAATGAATAAAATTAGGACCAAGATGAGAACTAGTAAATTGATACATTGCAAGATTTTATATAATCCAATATATATGAGGGCTTAGGGGACACTTATTTTGGTATACGTGTTCCATTGGTGCTGCAAGAAATAATAAATGGAATAGTAAAAATGATGTGATTCATTGTTCCTCTATTTTTGGAGTAGGTCAAACATTCTTTATCATAGCAAGGTTACTATATGCCAATTTGAGGTTGCATTTAAGGTAAAAATAGGTTCTATATTTTATATTTTTCATTGTAACATTGGAGCTACATTTCCTTGAAACAAGTTATTTTAAGATTGATGTTTTGATACTTAACTGTTACATTATATCTTTCTTGTATGTGACTAGAATGAAGCTGGAATTTTATGAAGTCGAGACCTATCTCTTCGCATAGATAGTGTCGTAGTATTAAAGGGAAAATAACTAATTTAACAAGACTTTTGCTAAGCAAGAATGAGCTCATTCAAGTAGATGAAATTTCTCTGATGTTTAACTCTAATATCCTGCTAAATTTTAATGGTTTGTTTGTTTGTTGCATTTTGGAGCATTTTGTCAAGTTTGAAATTTTGGGTTTAATTTGGTTAAAAATTGTGTTAGTCCCTTGAATGCTTCTAGTTCTCATTTGATGTTTGACTGAACCTTTGTTGTGGCATGATTGGTTTCATTTGATTTCCATTGAGTCAAGGGTTTGGGTTAAAGTTAAAGACCTTTGTTGAGTTAAAAACCTTTGTTCATCTTTTTGTCATCTTTATTTGAGAAACATATGGTATGAGAATTAATATATGGATTTGGTTTTTCTCTAGGCATTCAATGTGATTTCCATAATTATTATTTTTTTCTTTATATATTTGATGGTTCAAGGAAATATTTTTTTCTTTCCTTTCACTTTGTGGCATGACTTAAACATCTTCACATTTTAGGATCTACTATGTCTATTTTATATTTTCTTTGAAAACACTTATTGGCTATTTAGAAAGGGAAATGAGATCTACTTACCTAAGTGAAGAGAAAAATGGTCTATGCACTAGGTTCATATGTGTTCATCATAGGAGACCTATTATCATGAGATCGACATTCCTCTAATGCAATTATATGTTTGATGCCAAGACTAAAAGATCATTACATGTAGCCAATGGATGATGATATAATGTTTAGTGCACTACCATTCTTGAGGTCAAAGTTGAAGAAAAATCTTGATAAAAAATCATTACATAGTTTCTACTAATAAGGCACATGTTATGGAGAGTTTCATATAACTAAGAAAGATGTGTGTTTATTGGTGTTGGTATCACATGGAAAAACTAGATTTCTATATAATTCAGGATCATTTATTTCTTCATTACTTTTTTGCAACTCAATTTTGGGAGTCGATATGTAGTAGGATAAGTGACAAACATTACATATGTTTCCCTTAATGGGATTAAAATGGATGATAAGACTTTGACTATGCACCGTGCTATTGCCAGGTATAGATATACACGATGTCATAATAACCCTTACCGAATCTACATATTTTATTATTCATGCTTAATTATGCGGTCTGATCTCATTTTCTGATGCCTAATTTATGCCCAACATTTATTACAAAGTTATGTGTCCCTTAAATTTTTTATAAGCCAAGAAAAATATAAGGGATAAAAGTGACCTCTCTTCCTTGGAAAGGGGTCCTTTTGGGTACAAATGGATATTTAGAGAGGAAGTCATGCATGAAATGTGACTTATCAATATTCTTATACTTTTGGAGTTATTGATGTGTAGAACTATGCACGCTCCTATTTAGGAACATCCTATGATGAACTTGTCAAGGGTAATTTTAAGAACCCCCCCTAAATTTATATGTATAATAAATGGGATAGTATTCATGATACATAGGAAAATTCTGAGGCTATTTGATCAATAATATAATATGTATATATAATTATTTGGTTAATCTTCCCCTCCTAAATTTATACGTATAATAAATGGGCCAATCAAAATGATACATAGGAAAATTTGAAGGCTATTTTATTGATAATATAATATGTATATTTATAATTTTTTGGCTAATTACTATTTTATACAATCTTGTAAAATCTTAATGAATCTTTCATTGAATTATAAAATCTTGGTGGATCATGTTGAAAATTTTGTTGATTACATTAACATTAGATTTACCATAGCAATTTGAATTTCTTTTGCATGCTCGTTTCACCATAGGCGATGCTACACCATCGACACCTACTCATGCCTCCCCCGAGCATAAGCATATACATCTTGGGAAACCCTTCTACAAAAGGGAAGAAAACCCAACAAACCTTCTTATAGAGAATATCCTTGCAAAGACAAAATAACCAAGAACAATTTCTATCCACTAGAGAAAACCACAAAGTAGATAACCCAACAACATAGGTGCAACACACCCTAGCTAGAACGCTAGGGTGTATAGCCTCCACTAGCGCATCACAAAAGAAAAACTCTAGCAAGGGGTATGAGGAAACCCTAACCAAGATGCACCCTACTTCCTTCCTTCTGTAGTTGTAGATATCCTCCAAACTTGCGCTATGTATCCATGAGAGAGTGTTACAAATGAGGAAGGCCTCACCCTTATTTATACTAAACTGTGCAGTGACTTTTCTAGTAGGGCTGACTTGACTTTTTGGAAAAATATAATTTCTGTTTATCTTTTTCCTCTGGAGCATTATAATTCTTCTTTATTATTTTCTATGAGGCTGACTGAGATCTTCTTGAGTTCTTGGCATATTAATCTATAAGAAATGTTATCCCAGAGGTGAATACCTCCTGCTTCTACCAGAAACATCAGCACTCCCTCTTAGCTAGGGAGGTATTCTCTATGATGTTTTTCCTTTGGTCCTCATAGGCTCGCAGGCTATGCCATGGTCCTTCGACCATGCCATGGTCACGCAGACCATGCTACTGGTAGCATCATCATGTCGCACATGGCTACACCAAATGTGGACCTTTTCTAGGGCCTCATCACCACTATAATACACTAGGACCTACACACCCATTTTGAGCATAACAATATGCTTTACAAATAAATTATGAATACCGACCATAGTTACAAAATTCAATACTCCCTCTTAAATAGGGAGGTATTCAGAATGACCATCTAAGTGTTCTTCAAGTTTAAAAAAGTTAATCTATTAAAGGATTATAACAAAATATCAATAACATCATCTATATTATCATCATCAACATCAATCATCAACAATATCATCTATCCAAACCATACTTCATCTGAGTAATCGAGCTCGATATTCCATACTCCATCTGAGTAATTGGGCATGCTGCCATCATCCAGACCATACTCTAACTAATTAATCAAGCATGATGCTGAATAAGTCACGTGTTGAAACCTTGCACACTCAACATAGTGTTTGGCAATTGTCACTCACTCAAAAAAGTGATCGATGATCACAAGGACCATTCTTCTATTCAAGACATACATCCTAGAAGAATTTTAGTCCTCCCATGTGCTGAAAGCTACGCCATGGGATACAAAGACCATTTCTACAAGAATGCCAATCTCAGACTTTTTTCTAATCGGGTCACCATATGTACCATAGAGATCAATCTCTACCCATACGTGCCTTACAAAATATCGGTCACGTATCAACCACCCTAATCGAGATTCTGTGTCCTTAGGGGGCAAACTATTCAACCTGATCGGGCCATTAAATGTGCCTCAGGAGAATATTGGTCCTGGACCATTTTCCTAATCAGGCCACAATATGTACCTTAGGAAAATAGCAGTCCATGATACGCCAACAATATGTCAACTTGGACCATTCTTAGCGAGAATGTCAGTCCAACAATACAATGACTATCCATCAACAATCCCTCTCAACCATGGGAGTAATCTCCACAAGCCCCAACTTGTCTCTAAAGTATACAAACTTCCCTTTGGAAAAGGGATTCGTTAGAATATCTGCTGTCTGATCATCAATGGAGATGTACTGAAGCTTCACTTCTCCCTTCTAGACTTTATCATGGAGGTAGTGGTACTTGATATCAATGTTCTTCGACTTGTCATGGAACATTGGGTTTTATGAAAGTCTCACACAACTTTGATTGTCACATTATATCACAGTCGAATCCAACACCTGATCAAACAATCCAAAAAATAACTTATAAATCCATACCGCTTCTGTACAAGCATCAAAAGTCGAAATATAATCTGCCTTTGCAGTGCTGAGTGTGACAAAATTTTGCTTCTTGCTAACCCAAAATATCATAGCAAAGCCCAAACTGAAGCATACTCATGAAGTGCTCTTTCTTTCATCTGCACTCCCTGACCAATCAAAATCTATATATCCATGCAGCCATAAATCACTGTTTGAGACATATCTCAAACCATAGTTCAACGTGCCACACAAGTATCTCAAAATATGCTTTGTGGTTGTCCAATGCACATGTCTCAGTTCCACCTGGAACTGACTTAACGTGTTCACAACAAAGAAAATTGACGACATCGTATTAACCAAATACATCAATGAGCCTATCAATTTTTGGTATGTGGACGGATCAAACAGATCATAATCAAATTCTCTCAACTACTTAAGGTTCATCACCATGGGAGTTTCCATGGATTTACAATCCATCATCCCAAAATTATGAAGGATCTTCACAACATGCTTCCTTTGAATTAACAAGACTTCACCAGGCTTCTGCCATACCTCCAGTCCCAAATAATAGTGCATGAGACCAATATCCTTCATAACAAATTTATAGGCTAGATCCCTCTTACACTGAATAATGAGAGGCTCCACACCTGTTAGAAAAAAGTCATTAACATATAACAGTAGAATCACAGGTGCATATTTTACAACCTTGTAATAAAGGTTCAGATCAACATAACTCTTGGAGAATCCAAGTCTTGTCAAATAGTTGTCAATTCGTGCATACCAAGCTCTTGGATCTTGCTTGAGTCCATACAAGAATTTCTTTAATCCATAGACATGAGACTCTCTCGGGTGCTCCTAAAAACTTTGAAGTTTCTATATGTACACTTCTTCTTCAATCACTTCATTGAGAAAAAGCGATCTTCACATCCATTTGATGTAGACTCCATCCCATGGAGGTTGCAAGAGAGATACTCGCTCTGATAGAAGTGCATCTGGAAATAGGAGAAAAAGTCTCATCATAGTATTCTCCCTCTTGTTGGGAGAAACCTCTATCCACAAACCTTGCTTTGTATTTATCAATACTTCCATCCACAACATGATTAATATTGTAAATCCATTTTTAAGTTACTACAGACTTCCCTTTAGGTCTAGGAACAATAACCCACACATCCTTCATGATGGACTAATACTCCTCCATCATGGAATATATCCATACCGTTTGACTGGGTGCCTCCTCATAACATGAAGGTTCAGAATCAATGATGTGGCTCATCACTTCAACATAGCTTGAGAATATATTAGGTATCTTACTTTTTGAAAGTACCATGAGGAGTTTCATATCTCTCTGCCTCCTGCAAATTCTGACGGGCCCAGGTAGGCTTCTTCTGACCTACTGCAACATCTCTAGGAACATCAGGAGGATGTATTGGATTAACTGGATCAAGATGATCAACTGTCTCCATGGGCTCAACTGGCTCCCTTTGAACTACTAAAGGGGCGAGGGGGAGAAGGCACCATCTCCTCCTGCATCTCACTATCAATCTCCATGTGAGATCATCTAGATCTCCCGAAGGTTACCTCCTCCTCAAAGGAATCATCCCTGCTCACTTCAATCTGTCTTTGACTTGGGATGTAGATCCGATATGCCTTCAAAGATTCACTGTACTAAACAAATGTACCCTTCCTTCCTGAAAGGTCTAGATTCATCCTTTTCTCCTTGGGTATGTGAATGTATACAAGACACCCAAATATCTAACCTCAAGGAAGAAACTGTCATAGGCCCACACAAGTTTGAATGCACCGAGTCCAAGATCCCTTTGGATTTGCTGTCATTGCTTGGAAAAGAACCCTTGGCATTCGTGCCAAGAGAAAAACCTATGCAAATTCCATCATTCTCAACACAAAACTGTGGAAGCCCCCTCACAATCTTCCCCAGAGTGGGAATGGATCTATAATGAAAATGAGCAAGTCTCCTAAGCCACATAACTCACTCATACTGAGAGAATCATGCACTAGGAACTAGTCAAACTGTCAATCTATACAAACTCCTTACTTGGTCAGACTAATTTATGTCTCAAACTAGATACCATCTAATAAGTTTCCTTCTACAACCATCACTATAGCTCCCTCTTAGAGCTATCACTAGTGACCTGCCTCTGAGGTAACCTACCCGGAACAAGAAACAATAACAACAACATTTCCATGGCAACCTCCATGGAATTTAACAAGATTCCCTTCCTGGAACATAACAACAAAAATGAATATCTCCTAGAGAGGAGATCAACAAATGAATCTCTAGTATTAAGGGGTGAGTATAATAATCATAAATTCAATAGATAAAAATACAACTAGAGGCATATCAAAACAATCAAACTTGGAGTGCATTTTTCCTCTAAATGTACTGG
Organism: Picea abies; assembly: GCA_900067695.1. NCBI lineage: Eukaryota > Viridiplantae > Streptophyta > Pinopsida > Pinales > Pinaceae > Picea > Picea abies. The sequence goes on along the minus strand of CBVK0100146272.1, from coordinate 5,794 downwards.
ATTTGAGATCCCTCTGGATCTATGATTGTTGCTTGGAAAAATGATCCCTTCTCCTACAAAAAACCTCAAGATATTGATAAAACTTAAACATATACAAGTACATACCTCCGATAGTAAGGGAAAACAAGAACAAGCAACGAAAAACCCTAAAACTTTAAAGTGTTTGAACTTGTAATTTGAAGGAATTAGGCCAAAAAACCTAGGGAAAGGTGCTCAACGAGCTTGCCAAAAAATAAAACTGTGCATCTCCAAGGTACTGTGACATACTGCAATGACAAGGACAATCTCACGATCTTCCTTTCAGCGATTAGACTGTTCTGAAGGAAACCTTGCTCTGATACCATGTTGAAATTTTTGTTGATTACATTAACATTAGATTTACCATAGAAATTTGAACTTATTTTGCATGCTCTTTTCACCATAGGCGATGCTACACCATTTCCACCCAACCATAGGCACCCACTTGTGCCTCCCCCGAGCATAAGCATATACATCCTGAGAAACCCTTCTACAGAAGGGAAGAAAACCCAACAAACCTTCTTATAGAGAATATCCTTGCCAAAACAAAATAACCAAGAACAAGATATATCCACTAGAGAAAACCACAAAGTATATAACCCAACAACATAGGTGCAACACACCCTAGCTAGAGTGCTAGGGTGTATAGCCTCCACTAACGCATCACAAAAGACAAACCCTGGCAAGGGGTATGAGGAAACCCTAACCAAGATGCACCCTACTTACTTCCTTCTACAACTGCAACTCTCCAAACTTGTGCCATGTATCCATGAGAGAGTGTTACAAATGAGGAAGGCGTCACCCTTATTTATACTAAACAGTTTAGTGACTTTTCTAGCAAGGCCAGCCCGACTTTATGGAAAAATACAATTTTTGTTTATCTTTTTCTTTTGGAGCCAACTTTACTTCTGGAGCATTATAATTCTTCTTTATTATTTTCCGTGAGGTCAACTGGGATCTTCTTGAGTTCTTGGTGTTATCACCTCTTAAGTTCTACAAAGTTTTAACTCTCACCCCTTACTTTATTCATTACAATTTTTTTGTATAGGTTATAAATCGTCATCATATTTTGTTAAAGGTTGACAATCTTTATCATGGGGGTCAAAATAATGTTATGTTGTTAGGAATGAGAGATATTTAGTCGTGTAAGAGGGGATAGGAGGAGTTATGCACATGTTTATAATGACTGTATCATAATTAACAAAATTTGAAAACTATTTTTTCAAGTCAATTCCATCCAAAAATATGCCAAAAGACAACATTTCCAGGGTGCTACAAGAAGTTTCTGCAACTCTCCACACAAGAAATATGCAAGCACTATAGGAACACCTGTAGCATCTTGTTTTTCAAAAAATGACATGATGCTAACTTTTTTGTGATGGATTATGGTGAAACATGATAATGACACTATTCCACACCCTAAAATACACATAAGACACTATTTTTTTTATCTTTAAAAAAGAGTTTTGGAGCAGTCTTGTATGAGAAAGGAGAAAATAGAAAACAAAGGATTTTCTGGAAATGATTGTTTTTGTAGTTAAGTTCAAAATCAATCTCTCACCAAATGGAGAGGAATTTTTGAATGCCAAAAGATAAAAACACGAGATCATATACAAAATCCTCTCTCCGTTTTTACACAGGTGTCACTGTTCGGGAGATACAAGCAAATCTTTACAACTCATTTTTCAGATTTGAAAATACAAGAATTTTCCTGTTTTAGTCATCACCTTTGGGAACCGATTATGAGGATATGGAGAGGTATTTTGAAAACATGAAAGAGGTTTTTATCAATAAAAATATCATATAAAAAAACCTCGCTCAGTTTTCATACATGTGTCATGGTTTGGGAGATACAAACAAATCTTTACAACTCATTATTCAGATTTGAAAATACAAGCGTTTTCCTGTTTTAGTCATCATCTTTGGGAATAAATTACGAGGATATGGAGAGGTATTTTGAAAAAAATAAAAGATTTTTTTTCTCAATCACAAGCTCATATGCAAAAACCTCCCTCAGTTTGTACACAAGTGTCATGGTTTGGGAGATACAAGTAGATATTTACAACTCATTTTTCAGAAATTTGCCATATGTTGTGAAATGAGACAATTAGCCCTTAGTTCGATTCCACATGTCCCAAGAGGAGGTGTCAAGTCAAGAGGACACATGGATGTTCAAGGATGATATTTTTTCTAAACATCCTCAAATATTTGTTCTGATTTGAATGTATTTAATGCTCTAAATTTCAAACCATAGATTTTAGGTATGGGACTAATTTTCCAGATTTTTTGTAATCTTGTTGATTTGAATAAGTGAAAAATCGACCCTAGGAGGTGTCATATATGTTTATTTTGAGTATATTATATCCAAACTTGGAGGATCTAGTTGTTACCTCATAGATATATAAATATCATGTAAAATTATATGGTAAGGGGGGAGGATTCAGTCCGAGGGACTGAGAGAGACCTGTAGAAGCTGAATAACCTATGAAATATTTTGAAGATCCTATCAAGACTTCTATGCAAATATTTCAACTGATAACAAAGTTTAGGATTAGTTTGTTTCCTATATCCTCAGTTTATCATTTCTATTTTTCATCTACTTAGATGTGTTTTGCTGCTATAGGATATATGTATGCAATTCGGTGCTGAGAAGACTATAGTATAAGATATACTGTAGTGTTCGCCACTGGCCATATTTGAGACTTATATTCACAATTAGAAAGGGTTTCTGAATGTTGATTATTCTTCCTTGTAGGTGTATCAAGGATCATGATGGTTTTTGATTTACTTGTAGTCTTGTTTTATTCATTTCCTCATTCCATTTCTCTATAGCCTTGGAGATGATCTAAGTTTTATTAGCTTGACCTGCTGCCCATAGAATGTTAAGAGAAGTTATTTGTTTTTAATGGACTCCATGCCCAATGGCCAACTGCTGATTTGCAATCATCTCACTGCCTTCATGCCGATCCTACCACTCTCTAAGTTTTCCTAAAAGCCCAACCAAATCATTATTAAATCAAGGTGTGCTAGGATCAACTATATAGCAGTCTCGAGTTGACTTCTAGCGCCAACATCTTTTGGCGCCGTTGTTGGGGACGAAGTTGAAAATATTCCCTGGGAGAACGACATTGATTAGATCCAGCTTTAGATGGTGAGTTGAAGCCGAACTTGTACAAAATGAAATAATCTTTCACCTGGTGACTCCACAATCTAAGACTCCATTGGAGGAAAAATCCTTCTAACAAAAAAATGAAAGCACGAAAGGGAAAAACCAGGTATCAACTCATTAGCTTTCTCCATGAAATTTTGTTTTTCTTTATCAACTCGTTCCCGTCTTTCCCTTTGAATGTAAAGAGGATCATCCTATGTTTTGTTTATTCAGATGATTGTAAGCCTACAAATGCATTTTCTTCACTAAGTAATGGAGATTTGTCCTCTTCATGCAATGTTTACCTTGATTTAATCCCATCATATGAACCTATTGATAAAACTGAGGCCTATGTTTCAATTTCTCCTAAATTTGACTCATATTTTAAACCTGTGGATTACGAAGTTGATATACCTTCTGAGGTCCCTATTGAACCTTACAATCAACCAATTGACCTTTGTGTTCAACCTACTAAAGATCAATTAAGAATTAGAGAACTTTGTAAACCCCTCAAGCTGCCTCCTATCCTAAATGCTTACACTCCCATGTTTTTTGAATACCTTCCCGTGTTCAAAGGAGATGATCATATTGCAGCTAAAAAACACACAAAATCTTTTAAGGATTTTGTTGATAATTTCAAAATTATGCATGAGGATGTTATCTTAAGGTTATTTTCCAAATCCTTGGTCATGGATGCTGCTTTGTGGTTTAGAAATCTGAAGTCTTGTTCTATTTGTTCATGGACTAATTTTCATCATGTATTCCTAAGATATTGGGTTGAAAATAAATTTGTTGATCAATATGTTATCACTCCAGGAAACTCTCCTACGTTGTAAGTCGGAGATGCCTGGTAACTTACTCTTTTTGGAAATATTTTCTTAATATTTGATGTGGTTTTTGGATCAAGATGAATATCTAGGGACTGGACTGTGTTTTTAAGACTATCTAGAAATATAAAATCTCACAAGGCCTTCTAATAATGCAGTCAGACAAGGTTTGATTAAATGGAGAAGAAAACAGCTATTGAACCAGATTATACTCATATAAACAAGAACAATGGGTTTAATAACCAAGGAAATAACTTATGATTATCAACTAAATCAATCAACCAATGAGATGAAAATCACATGCAGATTGAATGAACATCAATAAAGAACTTTCACTCATAAGATATCAGAGAACAGAGGAGAAAAATATGACAACACAACGGAAGGAAGCTTGCAATTTTTCATATAATAAGAATAGGTCTTTTGATTACAGTAGCAGCATTGTAGAACCCAAAATCGAACCATTAGTTTCTCTTCTATCCTAATCTTTATAGCTTTACAAAGTAGTTCAGAGATCCTGAAAACATGGATCAAATCAACTAAAAATAGTAAGTCAAAATCTGATTGCAAAAGATGAGGGATGATCCCCAAAATGAGGTCAATCCTAGATTTCTCTCTTGTTGATTGCTGATGTAGTGTTGGATAACCTCCCAAGGCTGGATGCTGACTCTCCAAGAGAGACAAATTCGAATTGGTTGAGATGAGCAAACAATCACTGAAATTTTGCCTATGAAAAGATGCCAAATGTGATTAAAACTCTTCTTCTTCTCTTCATTTTCCAAAAGTGGTTGATTAAATAGATTTGATAATTCATTAATCAAGCCTTAGAATAGGTTTCAATTCATTCTCATGCAAAAAATTACGATCTGGGCGAAAATCGTAACATTCTGGCCGTGACAGGATTTCCACAGCACATAGCCCATGAAAAACGCTCCTTAGCTGCGGAAAGTCGGCACTTTCAACAGCTAACGGGCCATAAAATATCGATTTGCACTGTTGAAAGCGGGCAGATTTTCAAAATCGAATTTCTCGGTCATAGAAAATCAGTTTTTCATGTATGAATAGTCGATCGACATCTAGAGAATCTAATATTTCCAATGGTGTTTTCGGATCTTCATTTGGATCTCGGGAAGGTATTGAAAAGTGCCCTGCAAGTTTAAGCATCATTTTTTTCATTTGCAATTCAAAACTGTAAATGATCCTTTGTGAACAATGTCTGATATGGAACCAAAGATTTGATTTGATGTTTCCAGCCTGGGAGTACAGCCTCTGTACCTGAGCCACTAAATTTGAACTTTCCATCCCTGATGCTATGATTTTAGAGCGCGAATTTCTGATCGCAAGTTGATTTGATTTTGAAATGTGGATAAGCGCATGAGATTCCCGCTTTCTCCAACCAACGGCCCGTGGAAAATGCCCCTCAGATGTAGAAACTTATCACTTTCACCAGCGCATGATCCCACACGAACTTCTCCTTAGCTGTTGAAAGCTTTCACTTTCCTCAACGCGCCACCATGTGAGAACTTATCCTTAGTTGTTGGAAGTCTTCACTTTCACCAGCGCATGACCCTGTGGAAAACTCCCGTTAGATGTGGAAAGTCTTCACTTTCCTCAACGCGTGACCTTTTAAGCACTGCTCCTTAGCTGCGGAAAGTTTTCACTTTCAACAGTGCATGACCCACGAAACTGATTGTTGGACATTTTGAAATTCACCACTTTCAACAGTGCACAGACTTATGAGAAGTGCTCCTTAGCTACTGAAAGTCGCCACTTTCCACAGTTAACGTGAGATCGGAAGAGC
>CBVK0100146261.1:0-16765 GCA_900067695.1 Picea abies | reverse complement strand
AGATACTACCAAAAGCCATGATATCCACCACAAAACTCAACCGAAAGAACTGTTTCATTTTGGGAGTTAACATTTGGCTCCAACTGGGATGGGCATCTCCCTGTGAGGTGACGAAGAACCTAGCTAGACTCAGTAGCCTTATTTCAATCTGAAAAATAGTTGCTAGTACCATTGGGCATGGAGTTATTTGAATGACAATGTAAAGAAAGCAAAGCTGAAAAAGAAAATATGTACAAGAAGAACCTGGCTTCAAAGAAGCCTTATGAGAAATAGATCTTCAGGAAGCACCCGTTGAAAGGGGCCCCTGAAACTGGCTCGCCTGAAAGAGTTTGAAGAATGAAGGTGTTGTTCTGCTGCACCTCTGTTATGACAAAAGGACTTGTCCAAAGAGCTTCAAATTTTCCGTGTTTCCCTTTCTCCTGCCTTGCTGCATCCCACTTTAAGACCATATCCCCTGTTTTGAATACATCTGTTTTGACTTTCTTGTCGAAATTTTGCTTGATCCTCTCCTGATGCAATTCAGTTTTTTCTAAGAGTTGTTCTCTATCTTGTTGCCATTCTACCAAATCATGAATTATCCTAGTCAAATCATTTGGTTCAACATCAGTTTCTTGTAAGAATTTCGCAACTGGTAATGCAAGTTGAACAGGAAATATGACCTCAGTACCATATACCAACTTGAAAGGAGAAGTACCAATTGATTTCTTACTTGTTACCCTGTCAGCCCACAAGGCAAACTTCAGTTTGGAATCCCAACCTTTGCCATTCTGTTCGAGCAGCTTTTTTATGATTCTGACTAAAATCTTGTTTGATGACTCAACTAAACCATTCCCTTATGGATAGTAGGTTGTGGAATGTACCAGCTGAATTCCCAGATCTTCACACAATTTCACCAAGTGTTTATCTTTGAATGCAGCAGCATTATCAGTGACCAATCTTTTGGGGCAGCCAAATCTGGCGAATATGTTTTCCTGCAGAAAGTTTATGATGACAGTGTGATTGGCATTCCAGGTGGGAATGGCCTCAATCCACTTTGTAAAGTAATCAATGGAAACAAGGATCCACCGATGCTAACCACTGAAAGGTGGATGAATCTCGCCTATGAAGTCTAGGCCCCACTGCTGGAAAGGCCCTGTGACCACTATAGGTTTGAGAGGAAGGGACTTTAGTTGTTTTTTACCTTCAAATCTCTGGCATTTGTCACATGTTTTCACAAATTCATACACATCTGAAAATAAGGATGGCCAATAGTAACCTGATCTTAAGATTTTGTGTGCTGTGGTTTTCCAATAGTGATGTCCTCCGCACTCACTATTGTAAAGCTCACACATGACTTTAGCTGCCTCCTCTTGATTGACACATCTCAACAACAAACTGATGGGATTCTTCCAGAACAGCAGGTTATCATTGATACAAAAATTTATAGCTCTAAGATTCAAAGCCCTTCTTTGAGTCTTTGTCAAATCTGATGGGACTGATAAAGTCTGCAAAAACTGAATGATATGGCTATACCATTTGCAATTAGCTAGATGAGATGAAACCTGCATTTCCTTACCTCCTTTGTCCTCTGAAGATGGAACATTTTCTGCATCTATACTCATCAGATTTATGTCAAGCAACTTGCAATTCTCTTCTGCCAGGAGTTTGGCCAGACCCTGACCTTTAACTAGCTTTGCTGGTTTGATTTCGACATCAAATTCGATCAATCTGGCTATCCACTTACTTCTTTTTCCTTCAATATCAGGTTGGATAAGAACATCTTTAACTGAGCTTGAGGGAACAAAAGCTATTACCTTTGCCTGAAGAATGTAGACCCTGAAAGCCTTAAGTGCCTTAACAAGTGCATACGCTTGTTTTTCCAACAACTCATACTTTACCTCTATGTCCCTCAAGACCTTACTGAAGAAAGCAACCGGCTGTTCTTGGTCCTCAACATTCTTCTGCAAAAGTACTGTTGTGAGCGTATCATTGGAAGCAAATGAAAAAATGTAGAATACCTTGGAAAAATCGGGGCTGATCAATACAGGAGCTGTCGTGATGGCTTCTTTGATGTCATTGAATGACTGTCTGGCTGCTTCAGTCCACTTTATCTCAGAGTCTTTCCTCAACATAGTAGTGATATGCTTTGTGAGTTCGGCAAAATTCACTATGAATCTTCTGACAAAATTAATAGTTCCAAGGAAAGACTGAATGTCTTTCTTTGATCTAGGAAGGGACAAATTTCTAATTGATTCTACCCTCTTTGGGTCAATCTTAACCCCATCCACTGAAACAATATGCCCAAGTAGTTTTCCCTCCTTAAGTGCGAAATTTGATTTTTTGGTATTAAGAGAGATGCCATACCTTCGACATTTCAGAAATGTCCTTCTCAAGTGCTGCAAGTGAAGTTCGTGGCTGCTCGAAAAAACAGTGATATCGTCAAGATAAATCAGGACAAATTTATCTTTCTCCCCAATGAAAGCAATGTCCATTGCCCTTTGGAATGTTGCCCCTGCATTCATCAAACCGAAGGGCATCTTCTCATACATAAACGTGCCCCATGGAGTGGTAAAGGCAATTTTTTCTTTGTCTTCTGGATGGACAGCAATCTGATGGTATCCAGAAAACCCATCAATAAAGGACATTACCTTCGATCCTGACACCTTCTGCAACATATGCTCCATTTTAGGCAGCGGGTAATTGTCTTTCCTAGAGAATTTGTTCAGATTTTTGAAGTCAACGCAGAGTCTGATCTCTCCATTCTTCTTCCTAACCGGCACAAGATTAGCAATCCACTCAGAATACCTGAGAGGAATGATAATGCGGGCGTCCAACAGCTTCTTAATTTCTCTCTCCATCGTGGGCAGTAGCAAAGGATTGAAAGATCTGAGCTTCTGTCTGAATGGTTTGGTGTCTTTATTCAAAGGAATTTTGTGTTGAATCACCTCTGTATCAAAAGTTTTCAAATCATCATATTGCCAAGCAAAGATGTCTGCAAATTCTTTCAACAATTCTCCATAATCAGTTTTTTGTTTTTCAGACAAATGTGAGGCCAAGTTGACATGTTTGGGGTCTTGCTCACTGGCCACATTATACTGAAAAACATCCGACTCTTTCTCCGCACTTTGCAATTTGACAGCCACATCGTTGTTGTCAAACAGCCTCTCCAACGGGACCAAGCCTTTAGGAATTCTACTGGTGGACAGCTGAACTATCTCATGAGCTGCAATTTTGTTCTTGAGCTTTGGCTACTCAACTTCATCATCATGTTCGTTCTCCTGATCAATCTGTGGATTTGCAAACTCATCGATCACTGCAAGGAATCAGGTGAGTTCAGCATCGTCCTCAAAAACATTCCAAAATTTTACATTATCAGGAAGAGAGGGCCTATGTTTGACTTGAATTTCATAAGACAATTTGTGAGGTAGAGGGGGTATAAATGCACAAGCAGATACAGCCAATGAATCAGCCAATTCATTCATGGCTCTAGGCACAAATGTAATTTTAAAATATGCAAAACTTTTAATTGCTTCCAAAACTTCATCTCTGTATGCCTTCAGCCTTACATGCTTGGCTTGAAAAGACTTATTCACTTGCTGAATGATCAGATCTGCGTCTCCAAACACTTGCAATTTTTTAATGCCCTTCTCCTTTGTTGTGTTCAGCCCTAAAAGTAATGCTTCATACTCAACGATATTATTTGTCACCTTAAAATCAAGTTTGAAGGATAGGTGAGAAGTTTTCTTTGAGGGAGAAATGAATACCACTCCTGCTCCAGCTGACTCTTTGGTGCAAGCACCGTAAAAAAACATGGTCCAGAGATCATCCTCTGCTATCTCCGTGGGCTAAACTGTGATCTGATCTGAGGGTTTTCTGAGCAGCAATGTATCAGATAGTGAGTCATCAAATTGCAAGATACAAGATCCCATATCTGTGTTGACTGCATAAATAGGATGATTAGATGGGTTCTTCTCATCACTGATCACATATGCTAACTGAGACTCCCTGTAAAGTCTTCTGTTCACCCCTCCGAAAACAGGGATAGTTGCATAGGAAAGATCCATTTGGAGAGTGCCACCTAGCCTCTTCATCCATGATCTTGATAGAAGACATCCGAATTTTGGAGGTATGTCAGCCACCACTATGTCCATCACCATTGTCTTCATTGATGCTTGGGTCAAGGTTACAGCCAAATCCTTAATCATCCCAAGGCATTTGACTTTTCGAGAATCGAAGGAGAAGAGGTCATGGTAAGGCTTGGTGATCTCCAACCCAAGCTCATCCATGACAACTTTGGGCATCAAGTTGTGTGAAGCACCAAAGTCTAGCAAACAATTATGTAGTGTCTTTTCATGGATATTCAAAGATATGTAAAAGGGGGGATAGCTTTCATCTCGGTCTTCTACCATTTGGCCTAGAGTGATGGTTGGTTTGTCATCGTAAATGTTGAGGATATCATCAGAATTAGATACTGACTGAGGATATAAAGTTTTGAGGATATCTTTTTTAAACATCTCATTTTTCATCAGCTCAACAAGAGGAATAGGAATCTTAATCTTCTGTAATTCAGCCTCGAAATTAAAGGAATATGGAGCCTTATCAACATCTTTATTAGAAATTTTTACCTGAATGGAAGGAGCTTCCTGATTCTTCTGCTGTTCAATAGGAGGCTGATTCTCTAAAGTTTGCTGGTTGACAGGGACAACAATGTTTTTGGGAGGAGTTGGTGCTTTCTCCTTTGAAGACTTTGCTGGCTGATCTTCTGGTGTGTAAGTTTTTTGATTGACAGGGGCAGCAGTCTCTGTAGGAGGGGCTGATGCATCTGCTTGAGTAGCATTAGACTTAGATTGAAGGTTGTATCTATTATTATCCTCTGCTGTAAAAATGCCATCACCGAGGAGATCATCTTCCGTCGGTTGAGTAATCAATGACTCCTCATAAGCTTGTTGTGTTAGAAAAGACTTCCCTGTCTCTTCTTCGACACAGTGAATGTCACCTTCTACTTCTTCTTGATCTTCAACATTTTCTTCGTCCATTACTACATTCTGAAGAGGTACTTTTATCCTTTGATCTTCATTAGCATTCCTATCTCTTTGCAGAATCTGAGTTTGTGGATTATTTCTTCTATAGGGAAAAGCATTTGGATTTCTGGGAGCAAAAGTATTTGGTTCCTTTGCTCTAGGTGGTGGCTGGTTCTGAACTTTCAACTTTGACATTTCTGATGTTAGACTGTCCAACAGCTTAGACATTTTTTCCATTTTACTGTTAGAAGAAGAAGAGGACTTGACAGCAGATTTCTTCTTCTCAGCCCTTCCTTTGAGCTGTTGTGATGCTGTAATGTTAGACTCAACCTCGAGAGCAACATCTTGCATTAAAGCAAGCGTGGCTGATCATCTTTCTCTAAGGATAAGAAAAAATTCTGCATCAAAGGCAGCAGAGAATGTGATTTTTGCCGCTGCATCTCTTGGTTTAATCTCTACAGGGATCTTGCCAAACATTTTATTGAATCTCTTGATAAAGTCCAAGACTGATTCTCCATCTCCTCTCTTCAAATTTCTGAACTCGGAAATGTAGTACAACAGGTCTCTTCTTTCTCCCCAATGCTTCAAGAATACTTCATCCAATTGTTCAATGCCAGTGATTGAACTTGCTGGTAGCTCTTTGAACCATTTTCGAGCTTGGCCATCCAAACTTTGAACAAAAACTCTAGTCCACACATCTTCTTCAGAAATATTTATGTTCTCTGCATAAGCATAAAATGCTTCAATGTTCTCTTCAGTAGTATACTCCCCTGCTCCTGTAAACTTTGGCATGTATTTCTGGTAATCACCGGTTGGCATGGCAGACAAGGGGTTTGGCAAGAAAAGTGGAGCATATCTGTTTGCCAAGATTTGTTCCATTCTGGTCAAAGGGGCAGCCATGGCAGTTTTGGTGGTCGATACAGATGAGGAACTTGTAGGAGATGATAAAGGAGATGAAGAACTCGTAGGAGAGGATGGAGGAGGTGAGTTGCCTGAGTTAGAAAAGGATGGTTATCTTACTGTACCCTGAGCAGAAGTTTCGAAAGTAGGTGGATAGTAAGAGGCTTTATAAAATTGACTGAGCAACAAAGCTAGATTTTCTTCTCCTTTAGAGGACAAATCCTGGAGAATTTCTTCAAGGATGGTCAGATTTGTGTAAGTGTGTAAAACACCTGTCAAAGGTTTGTTAGGTGATGAATCAAAAAGAGATGAAGAGGAATCTTCTTTCTGCAGGAAGGATTCAATATTCAATTCTTTTGGATGGGATGAAATATCAACCTCAAGGACAGAATCGGTAATATTAGAAGACAAAGAAGGTTCTTCTACTTTAGACACTTGAGATGAAATTTTTATTTCTTGGGAATTTTGGGTTTCAGCAGGGGATTCAACAAAAAACTTTTCAGATATGAAAGGGTGAGTATCAATTGGAATACCTGAATCAATTGCACTTGCAGATCCGGAAGCCTGTCTGTGTAAAGCTTTACACTTGCTGATGATTTTTTCTGGATCAGGAACTGATGTCAATGGGCCTTCTGGGTTTGTCCTAGTGTGAGCTCTTTTTGGAGCCACCTCGTTACAATGCAGTCGCCAGATAGAAAATGTACAACCTGATAGTTTCTACTTCTTATCTATCATCAAGAATTAGATCTATGTCGTCTCCCAGAGAAGCTGAGCTTCGATCTCCTCTCCTCGGCAACGGCGCCAATTTGTTATCTCTCCAAGAAACCCTTTGTGGTTGCAGACCAAAGGTGCTTGATAACTTAAGAAATGAATGTTTTTGTATTTTATAAATGTGGATCAATGGGACAACTCAATCCAGCTTATGGCAATCAAACATGAAAATGATAAACAAATAGACAGTGCTCTCAAAGATTGATTAATCAACAGATAACTTTAACTGGGTGACGAATAGATTGTAACTAAACCAGTACAATGTAGGGTCTAAGAGACAATCAAGAAACTTATTATCAGGCTATGAGCTAAACAATGGGATAACAACCATTCAAATCTTGACAACACAGATAATAGTGCAGAAGAAGGATGGAAATCTGACAATCAAAATTGAAAGGAACCTGTGATCTGTAATAACATAAAAAGTCTGAGTACAATAGCCAATTACTCTATCCAAAATCGAACCATTGTTTGATATCAAAACAGGCATTTATAGCCCTTACAAGCAGTTGCACAGATCCTAAAAACATGGATCTGTTATTAAATAAAAACAGTCCTATTCGATCTAAACTACTTTGAAATTAAAGTCTTCAATCAACTGGACTGAGTGTTCGAACTGTCTTTAGTCTACAAAAATCACCATTTGCTTCCTCCATCTTTCAACATCTGCAATATGGTGAAGTAGCATGACACCTGTACGTGATTGTTCCATTTTCCAATATTTATGGCTGAGTTTTAGGATATGGTTTTGAACGTGTAATCAAAATCCCTTGAATCCCTGAGGTTGAACTCCTGGCATGCGATTTAACAGTCTATTGATGCATTGGCATATCTTCAAAACATGTTTGAAACAAACTGTTACATTTTTTGCCTCAAAATTTGCTTGCCCAGCTTTCAACAGCGCAACCGTTTGATATTTTCACGGGTTAGCTGTTGAAAGCTGTCGCTTTCCATAGCTAACGAGTAATGAAATAGTCGCCTGGCGCTGTTGAAAGTCCCGATAGTGCACAAAAAGTGTTTTCACCTTCCAAATTGATTTTAAACCAAAATCAATGGCCATCTGATTTCTCACCTTGCATATTGACTGCAACTTGAGCAAGGACTTTGAGGTCTGGATGAGATTTTTGCTTCAACTTTTGCTTCAACCTCCTGATCTGCCTTCCTTCAGATGTTTGATCCTTTGAGACTTAGTTGACCTAGGGTTTTTTGATGATTCTCCCTGCTCTATCTGACTGAAAGTTTCATAGTTCTGTGCACATTTAGCTGATTGCTCAGAACTCTTAATGGCAGGGCATTGAATTTTTTGCTCAGATTCAAAATCTGAATAAGGCAAGTTAAGTATATTCTTGCCTGCACTCTGCTCTGTTTGATGCCCTGTATTTTGCTATGTAGTCTGCTCTGTTGCCTGATCGAAACTTAATTTTCTCTTTGACTTGTGGGGCTTAAGTCCAGATAATCTGTCTTCTGAAGGTCCTGGTAAAGCCCTTCTTCTTCTTGAGCTTCTCTGAGGGGATGATTGTTTCTTTGCACCAGCCATCTGTTCATTTGCAGTCTGATTCTGGGTTTCAAAACCTTCCCAGAACAGAAAGTGCTCCCAGCTCCTCCCCTGTTGTTTCAATTATTGTAGAAGAATCAATTTAATGAGGCCTAGATGACATAGAGTATTTTTCATGCTCAAAGGTTGAACTCTAATTCTCTTGCAGATCTTAGTCAAACTGTGATATAAGAAATAAGGCAAATTGATGGGGGTCTTGCCTATGAAGTGATCCATGAGTTTAAAGTGGTACATCATCAATTTATCATATCTTCCTTCTGAGTTAATGTATAATTGAATGCCTTTGAATAAATCTTGCCACTCTTCATCCAGATATGAAACGAGCATACCTTTTCTCCACGCTTTGTGCATGTACCCATCTTTCAAATAGACCCTGAAATCCAGATTCTTAGGAGCGGTGGTTTTAAACCATTTTTGACCAGTTCTTGGCAATCCTGTAGCTGTGGCAATGACAACCTCATCCACTTTGATTTCCACAGAGCCAATGCGATCTTTGTTGCCATCAAATGTCTGGGAAAAGGCTTCAGTTGTAGCTTGGTGACACCCAACTTGTAACCTTTCTGCGAATTCCATACACCCCGCATTTGAAAAATGCCTCTGGACCTCAGGATGTGATTGTAAAAAGGATAAGTTATCCAATTCTGGATTGAGTAAAACACCACTACGTTTTCTCACCATTCTGCAGCTCAAACACTTGACAAACAGAAACCCTATAACTGCCTAGTCGAGCTGAGGTTCTGCGCTGTTGAAAGCAGTTTGGGCTTCGGCTCTGTTTTGAATTAAATGAAAACTTCAGCAGTATTTTGGAAACGGTTTGTGATATGAAACCTCTGTTTGATTTGATGGTGTCAGGCCGGCGGTACCTCCCCTTTACCTGCATCACCGAACACGAACTTTCCATTCTGGATGTGATGAGCGTTGAGCGTGGGTTCTGGAATGAATGCAAATTACAGTCATATCCTGACATGCATGATTTAGTTTGTATGATTGCCCACTCCTATCAGCGCATGCCTTGGATTTACTCTGACGTGGGGGGTGATCACATCATCATTGCTTTCATACGTGGATATCACGCACGTGATTCCTGCTTCGTGCAGCAACAGCCCGTGGAGAACGCATCTGCCAAACGCTCGCTTGCCACTTTCACCAGCACGTGACTCTAAGAAGAAACCCCTGTTAGCTGCTGAAAGTATGCACTTTCAACAATGCACCACTTTGTAGAAGACCCTCCTTAGCTGCGGAAAGTAATTACTTTCAACAGCGTGCCATATCAATTGGAATCGCTCCTTAGCTGTGGAAATCATGTACTTTCCACAGCGTGCCACCCGAGAACTGATTTTCAAAAGCCTTTTAAGATTTGTCACTTTCAACAGTGCGTCAACTGATGAAACGAGATCCTTAGCTGTTGAAAGTGGGCACTTTCCACAGCGCACAATGAATCTTTGAAAACACGTTAGCTGTGGAAAGCAAAAAATGACAATTTTGAAAGAAAAGACTTTATGGGTCAATTATTTTCTAGGACACACTAAAACCAAAAATTTTCTCAGCTATAAAAACTCAAAAAGTAACTTAAAGATACTACCAAAAGCCATGATATCCACCACAAAACTCAACCGAAAGAACGGTTTCATTTTGGGAGTTAACACATTCCATATATATTCCACATGAAATTTAGAAAAAAAAATATGAAATGGAGTAGACATCATCTTCAATTAATGGAATACAAATTTGTGAAAATACTTTTGTAGAAGACTCTTCATAATAAGAGGCTTGATCTTCTGATTGTTCAACCACCTGCATGAAATCTTCACAATCTTCTTTATTCCCAAATAGAACCTCCAATCTGGTCCATAATTCAATTGTATTTCATTCTTGTGAGTCATCATATACTTGATGGAGAATTTCTGGAGAAATAGAAAAGAAGATAAATCCTATGGCCAATCATGTCTATTGAGAAAATGATTTTCTCATCGACGGAATCAGGCTCTACTTCCATTTCCATGGTTATTTGGTATAAGCCTCTACTTCTGAGAAGAAGTAGAATCTTTGGCTTCCACTCCAAATAGTTATGAGGCGTGAGAAGTATTATTGATGAGTAAAACATATATTCCATCTCTTCTACGTTCTTCAATTTTTAGTACCTGCAAAAATAATTTGGTGTAACTTTTACTTAGCAATCTGTCGGATATGATACCATGTAAATGTTTTGAACCTGCACAGAATAGATCTATCTAGAAAATACTACACACATTTGTAAAGAGAAATTGAGAAAGAAGAACAAGGAGAGAAAGAATAGAAGAATTCTCATTAAGCGTATTCCACACTCAAAGAGTGAATAATTTACAATAGATATAGGATACATGAATAAATAATGCGCCATAGTGGTGGTCTAGAGTGATTTGGACACACACCAATAGTTACGAGAGTAAACTGCCACCTAGTCTAGTCTCTCAGGCAGTTACATGAGTGAACTGCCACCTAACTGAGTTAACTAGTCAACTAGTCTTCAGTTAACTGAATGAACATAGAGTAGTGAGGATTAGATCAAGGAATCAAGGGTAATGCACCAGTCTGGTGATAATCCCAAGATAAGTGCGCATTATCATGGTGATGATCCCAATGTTGCATGGTGACAAAACCAATGCAACATCTAAACTCAACTCAACTAGTCAAACTGAAGTGTCAACTGAAAGAGAATATTCTCCAGGTGCAATATTCACCCCTAAAATATAAGAGACTGGATAATGACTAATTATGACTAATAAACAAGGAAAAACCTTAGTAAAAATAAATCCTAGGTGTGTGTTGAAGTAACTCCAACAAGCCTGTGCTTTCTGCTCTATCCCTCCCTATCATGTGCAGACTGTCTTTTCAGTGTATGGTACCCAATTTCAACTACACCTGGTACCTAGAACCTTCTTCTTTTGATTTTACTGAGAGTTGTGAGGCAGGTGGTTGTCACAATACAGCTTCAATCGGCTCCCATTTACTAAACCATCCTTCCATTCTCCATTAACAGTCTTCAACTGTGCAGCTCCACCTTCTGTAACATAGACAACCTCGAATGGCCCAAGCCAATGTGTCCTGAACTTTCCTCGATGCTTCATGAACTTTCTGTCATATAAAAGTACCAAATCTCCTTGTTTTAATGATTTATTCTTGATATGTATGTCATGGTAAGACTTTTCTCATTCTTTTTGTACCTGTTGATGAAATCCTGCAATGAACCTGTCTTCCTCTAGTTCCATCAACTGCACGAGCCTTTCTTGAACAACGTCGGTGTCATCCATACCTATAAATGTTGCAATTATTAAACTAGGAACCAAATATTCCATAGGTACCACTGCTTCTAGGCCATCAACTAAGTTGAAGGGAGTTTGCATTGTTAACTTCTTGCAAGTAGTTCGATAAGTCCATAAAACTACTACAATTCTAAAATCCCAATCATCTATGTTAACACTGCAAATCTTAGTCAGTGTTGTCTCCAAAATCTTATTGAAAGATTCGACTGTACCATTCGCCTGTGGGTGATATCGTGTTCTCTTATGATGATGAACTTCGAACTCTCGAGTCAATGCTTCAATACTTTTGTTAATGAAGTGTGTGCCTTGATCACTCATAAGGATATTTGGGAATCCAAATCTGGTTATGATATCATCAAAGATGAATCGCTCACCTGTAGCTGCACTATAGTCTTTAACTACTCTTGCTTCTGATCATATGTTCAAATACTCTATAGCAGTGATGATATATCGAGCTCCTATGCACTTTCCTGGTGGGTTGATAGGTCCCACAAAGTCAATAGCCCATTTCTCAAATGCCTGTAAAGTTAACTGAGGTGCTAAAGGCATATCATCCCTTCTAGAAGGCTTCCCTATTCTTTGACATACATCGTAGGCTCTGTAGTATTCCTTAGCATCCTTATGTAAAGTGGGCCACCAGAGGCCAGCTCTAAGAACCTTCTGCATTGTTTCTTTCCCTACATAATGTCCTCCTGCGATGCCTTCATGTGCTTCTACAAGAATCAATGGTATTTTTGACTCCATAACACATCTTCTTAATATCTCATCTGGTCCCATCTTATATAACTATCCAGCTATAAGTTGAAAATATGCATCACAGACTACCAACTGTTTCTTCTGAATAAATGTATACTTGTGAGGTGCCATTCCTATGGACAGGAACTGGACTATCTCGATGAAGTGATCATCGAATTTCCTGATGGCCAACAACTATGCATCTATTAGTGTATCATCCAAACTGGTAGGTTCCTCTCCATGTTCTAACTTGGATAAGTGGTCAGGTCCCTTATTTATTATTTCCGGCTTGACCACAATCTCAAAGTCATACTCCTGGAATAATAATATCCATCTACATATTATTCCCCCCATAACTAGATTATTGACTAAGTACTTCAATTCAGAATGATCAGCAAACATCTTAAAATGTCCTCCCAACAAGTAGTGACTAAACATCTACAACACATATACCATAACTAATCCTTCTCTTTCAGTGGTAGTATAATTCATTTTAGATGTAGAAAGCCTCCTGCTAGCAAAGGCTATAGGGTGTTCAATATCTCCTGCACCTGGTTGTGCTAAAAATGCTCCTAATGAAATGGATGAAGCATCAACATGAACATGAAATTCCTTACTCCAATATGGAAAAACCAAAATAGGCAAAGTGATCATTTTTTTCTTTAATGTGTCGAAGCTCAGCTGGAATTCCTCTGACCATTGAAACTTACTATCCTTCTTTAATAGATTCTCCATAGGTGTTTTTATTTGTGCATAACCCTTAATAAACTCTATGTAGTATCCAGTGTCTCCCAATGCAATGCACAACTATCTAACTGAAGTAGGAGCAGGTAGATCAACAATGATAGCAATATTGGAAGGAACTAGCAACAACCCTTTCTTACACACAATGTGTCCTAACAATGCTCCAAAATTTGAAAATAAAATACACTTCTTCAAGTTCAGGGCAATCTAACATTTCTTGCACTTATCCAACATTAATCTCAAACATTTAATATGATCTTTCAATAGACTAAAAACAGTCCAGACATCAAATTATGCCTCCAAAAACTTGTGTAAAAATTCCTTAAATTCTTCAACCACCACCTTGGAAAAGATGGATGGTTCATTCTTCAAACCAAAAGGCATCACAGTGTACTAAAAAGAACCCCATTCTGTTGCAAATGTAATATTATGTCTGTCCTCCTTAGCAATTCTGATCTGGTGATAGCTTGAAAATCCATCTGTGAATGAATAAAGTTCTTGTCCTCCTACATTATCTAGAACTTCATCAGTAAAAGGTGTAGGAAATGAATCATGTAAACATGCATCATTCAACTTTCTTTAGATCACACAGATTCTAATTTCTCTTTTCTTTTTATCTTGGACCACCATAGGGCCGATCCATTCAAATTCTTTGACTGGTTCTATAATTCCTGCTTCCAACATTCTATCTAATTCAGTCTTAACTTTCTTCTTGTACTTGGGATTTAGTCTGTAAGGCCTCTGCTTGATAGGTATTTCATCTTCTTTCAAAGGAATATTCATTTCTCCCATGGGCCCTTTAATGCCCTTCATTTCTGTGAACTTGGTTGGAAACAAGTCTTGATACTCATGCAATAGTTTTGTAATCTTATTAATAATAGCATCATCCCAATAGTCTCCAAAATTTTCCAACTTAGGTGTTTTCTCTATTCCAATATTAACCTTCTTAATTTTAATAGGTTACCCAACAAAAGGCAATTCAATCCCTAGCCCTTCTATATCTCTTTGTCCTTCAGTTTCTAAAATGTTCACATTCCTAGGGTCATCATCCTCATCAACATTAATATTATAAAAACCCTATAATCGTTGAAGAGGCACAGTCCATTCATCTTCTTCTCATTCAAGAGGGGGGTGAGGTGCCTCCTCAAAGACCTTATGTCTTATAATTTGTAAATCCTGATCTACTATG
The DNA here is from genome assembly GCA_900067695.1 of Picea abies. Lineage (NCBI taxonomy): Eukaryota > Viridiplantae > Streptophyta > Pinopsida > Pinales > Pinaceae > Picea > Picea abies. The sequence continues at coordinate 2,569 of CBVK0100146261.1, read as the reverse complement.
GGGTACTTCCTTTCAAATAGGAACATAGCTATAAATTTTTGGGTCATACCATGCCAATATGTGGTGACTAAGCGCAATTTTTCTTGAAGATACCAGTTGATAGGCATAGTATCTAAGGTGTTAATGGACTTATGTATCCACTGTTCTTTAGGAATGTTGCTCCATGCTTCCTCACAACTTCGCACATGGTCCTTAGGAAAACTCTGACCTGTGTATCGAACTTCGCAACTTTCAACTTTGTCTGAAAAGCGCATTGTCAACAAGGTGAGACATTGTACCCACTCCATGATGTTCTTCTTGTGTGTTCCCCACCATATAGATGGCGTTGCTTTCAAGGATTCATCTAGTGCCAGCAACCTCTATTGTACTGGTAAAATTCCTTCAAATTCAAATAGAAATGTCTCTAAATTATTCAAGCCATCAAATGTAGGAAGACTACTTACTTCTGTGCCAATCCAACGAACTACCTTAGTCAACCTAGCACACCTCTACGTAGAGACTTCATACATTCTATTTTGCCAATTTTGCAATGCTTCTTTCGAATCCGACAAGCATGCACTTTCACTTCGCCAACTTAGATTTCCATCTACTGTAGGATTAATATAATCCTATTGTCCTGCTACCATTTTATAGATGTTCTCTAGCTCATAGGCACAGTCTTCTTCTCTTATAGGTTATGTTTATCTGTGACCTTCCTCGAGATCAAGAGGTGCAATGACCCTAAGCCATCACCTTCAAATGTCATTCTTCTCTTTTTCAGGTCAATAACAATCAAAATTTTGAAATCCCAATCAATACCCAAAAACACAGGATAGGGGAAACTATCATCAACAATCTCGATCACTTCAAAGTATTAAAATTTCCTCACTCCATCGATGCCCATAGGTACATACTCTAGTCTTACAAAGGGGCTCACCCCCTGTTGATTAACCATCCTGAGCCTAATAGGAGAGTAAATCAATTTAGGTTTTCCCATCAATGCCCAAGTTTGCTTCATCATAACATTTACTTCTGATCCCAGTTCGAGGACCACATAGTCCATGTCGTAGTCTCCAATCTGAGCATTAAGGTGTAGTTTCTTGCTTTTCCTCCTTTTTCTAGATACTTGATTAAAAACTCTACTCAACAGAGGATATACTCTTCCAATTTCATATTGTCTTATCAAGTGTTGTATTTCCTACACATCTCTTTCATCTTTACTCAAATCAATACATGTATATAAGAAGTCCACAAGATTTCTTACCTCTTTTCCTTGTATAGGTGGGGAAAAATGATCAAATACTGGAGGTGTTTCACATTCCCTTACTTCTAGTTGTGCCCTAGATGAAGAAGCATGTTCACCTACAAATTCTCTTCTTGCTTCTTCAAAAGTATGCTTTTATTTCCTTGGATCAAACAATGGCGCCTTCTCTGAAGCTCTTCTGATCCCTGGTCCATCTGTAGACTTTCTTGGAGTCACCCTATCTTCTCCTGTGAAAATGCCTTCTCTAGTAATAATAGAAACTTTGGGTTCCTCACCGCGAGGTTTAGCTGATATTTTATGGACTTGCTAGTTTCCACCTCATCTTTCCTGAACTTTAGTTAACAATACTGGACATTCCTCAATGACATGGTCAAATGAATTACAATAGCTGAAAGTAGTACAAGGGTTCTAACAATCCCTTTCCAAATGACCTGGTTGGGCGCAGTTATAGAAAATAATTTGACCTTGACCTCGACCCATTCCTCCTCCTCGTCCTCTTCCTATGAACCCACCGTGAGGGTTGAAGCTTCCTCTTCCTGGGGAATTGAACTACACAACATTCCCTTCTAGATATAATTCTCCTTGAATTCTATATGCACCCCTTGACATTTCATGCATGAGGTCATAATCCCTACAGTCTTGCTCATCGTGCCCCATAAATTTACATAATGTACAATAAATATTAGCAGGTGTCTCGACATATTTCTGCATATAATAACATTCACCAGGGCGATGTCTAGTTCTACATACCTCTCACCATGGTAAAGTAGCCCACCTCAAAGGGTTAGGAGTTCCAGAGGCCAAGTATTCACTAAATAAAGGACAACTCTCTTTTCCATGGCCCTCTGCTTTACATATGATACACCATATGTCTTCTCTTTTCTCTTTTCCTCTGTCTTTCTTAATGTCTTCAACCTGTAAAGATAAACTAGTTAATTGATTCAAAATCTGTCTCATACCTGGACTGGATTCTCCTACAGGGGTTGCTTCTAGTTTCATGGAAATATCTAATGATTTAGCCTGCAAAGCAACCTTTTGTTGCATTAGAGGAACTCTAATGTGTGGCAGGAGGGTAGCGATGAACCATTCCTTATGTTGTTTGTCTAGAATATGAAAGCTTAAACGATCTGTCAAGGTCTTAAACCTATGATCAAATTCCCAACCAGGTTTAGTCACCTTCTTCTTGATTTCCTTCAACTCTATAATGCACTACGACTCCGACTTAGGCTTATTGAACTCTACACTCAATGTAGTCTTAATGACATTTAGCGCTTTAGGTTGTACATATGTTGTAACAAACTTCATATACCAAGTGAGATCGGAAGA
>CBVK0100146253.1:0-12879 GCA_900067695.1 Picea abies | reverse complement strand
ACCCAAAATTAATTAAAGGTGGGTTTACCCACCTAGAGTGAGAGGTCGGCTCTGCCAGTAGTGACCTTTCACACGTGCTAGTCTTGTATAAATAAGAGGCTAGCGCCTCACTTCAAACACACAACTCACTTGCTCATTCTCTTATGAGGCAAGCTACAATTACCAGTTGGAGAGAGGGAGAAGAGTGGCGCATATTTTGGAGAGGACTATCTATATTGGTTTGAGTTATCTCTTGAACATTGTATTGGCAATTTATGATAAGGAAGTTTTTGCTAGGTTTTCTTCCCCTAGAGGGTTTCCCAGGATAAATGTTGTCTCTCTTGTGAATGTGTATTTCTCAATGATCTTGTTCTTATGATGCTCTTATCTATTGAAATGTAAAGAACTATAATAATGGCATAAACATTAACAATTTTTTCCACAATACTTGTTTCGTTGAGCGATATAATCCGATCACAATCACCACGGTCATATACTGTTTCCATATGTCGAAGTCTACGTTACCCCACTTTGGTTTCGCTAATGGCGCTAGTCGTAGCACTCAGAACCTAGCTTCTGCTACGTGGGCAATCTATGCACCCACAAACGAACTTATCAATCTACACGGTGTTTTCATCGGTCGTGCAACCAATAATATAGCAGAATATAGCGCAGTCATCGAATTGTTGACCGATGCTATCTCACTTGGGATCCACCACCTGGTTATATGACTTGATTCGCAACTAGTAGTACTACAGTTAAGTAATGTCTATGATATCCGAAGTCCTACTTTGTTATGGGTATATTTACGAATTCGCCTCTTGGAACGTTATTTTGATTATATCAAGTATCAACACATTCTTAGATGTCTAAATACATTAACTGATGCATTAGTTAATTATGTGTTAAATAGACATCTGAGACATTTATAAATCCAATCACACATCACATGTATTATACAAAGAAAAATAAGTCGATAGAAGCCTCATGTGTATATATATAACGATAAAAGTTTTTTTACAAAAAAAATATTGTTTTTCGTCCGAAGACCAAAATATCAAAATATGAAGCTCATAGCTTCTACAAAATGGCATCATGGATGCTGCTCACGGTAACACACTATTATTCGTGCTACCCTATGGAGCAATCGTCTCAGTGGGTCGAACACGCCTACGGTATGGCATTGGAAACACCTCGGGACCTCGTCGATCGACATATCTGGGATGCTTGTAGTCAAACCCTCCAGATTCTGCTCGATTGCTTCATAATAATCTGCATCCCATCCTACTACTACCACTACTTCACCTCGCCTCTGGATAGGGGATGTACCCAGGGGACGGAATGGCCCTACATCTGCATGGTCAAAATATTTTGATTAGTCATTGGATTGAAAAAAAAAATGTTTAATATTTTGAAAAATTTATAAAAACACCATAAAAGCAAAATGTTTTTCTTACCTAGATCCCTCCATTGAGAACCCTCGGGTAGCACCAAGTCAGGATCATTGCAAAAATCCAGCCCAACATACGCATGGTCATCGATCATCAATATCTGGGGCTCCAACCAATCAAAAAATGTATCATTGTATTTAATAATGGGGCCCGCTACATGCCGGAACATGAGATCACACCACCGCTTCATCCGCGGATCTCGTGGCGCTGGTATATTCCAATCTACCTATAAGCGTAAGTGAGGGACTCTTTCTAGGAAGAAAGATACCAAAATGGATCCATACCCAAACTGCTCCAGCTCCTCGTTCTTGCACTTGGTCAACTGGCTCTTCATACTACGGAGGAGTCCATCGCACCAGTTGAACACATGAGGTTTCGTGCATTCCAAGGCATACTGAAAGTAGCTCTGCAGAGCCATGTGCAGAGAAGCACTCCCTGCCATCCATGTAATGGTGAAAATAATGGTTCTGAGAGCCAGATCATGAACCCCTCTGATAGCCACTTTACACTTACGTCGCTCGGCCTCGGGTTCACAATAGCATCTGATGTATTCACTCATCGGAAAACCACCACCTCGACCTCCTGTTAAGGTCACTTGCACCCCACAATGGGATAGCCCCATCAAGAAGTAAATATTTTCGATTTCCAAGGAAAACACATGAACACCCACATGAAATACTTGTTGGTCCACGTCCCACATATGGACCAAATATTCTAACAGTCTCAGTTGGGCTCTCATGCCCTAGATCTTGTAGAAATTAACAAAATACAGTCATAGGGAATTTATGGTGCCTGGATCATTCAAAGCCATTGCATCATTGTCTTCATGCTCTCTTTCTCTCCACTCCAACATTTTTGCAATCAAAATATCTGCATGGAGATGAAAGAAAGAAGTTAGCACCTTCAATCATCATTTTTGGAATTCTTTTTGGTGCAATGCATCATTTTCTTTTTGGGTTTTCGGCCGTCGCATCTGGGCTTCAGTTACAGAGCAGGGTTTCCACAGGAGAACCATTGGACGCCTGTGAAAATCCTTGATTTCCGCAGACCCCGATATAGGGCACTTGCAGCGGCCCCAGAGCATGCCTACGACCCAAAAAAACATCTTTTAACCGATTGAAATGAATTTTAAACCATTGAAAAGGAAGAAGACGAGGTACTCACCATTTTCACACAAACCGTTCGTCAAATGATTGCCTGTTCTTCCCACAATCGACCACCGAAATATGAGGTGAAAAAAGGGCTCTTAGACAAATTTTTGACCAAATACAAATGAAATAGTGAAAATGAGTTCTTACCCCTATTTATCTCATTTTTTACTTTTTCTAAAAATATTTTATATCATTTAAATATATTTTCTCAAAAACCTACTAGCTTAATGGTCTTGTGACTATTTTGTTTCTCGCAGATGGGCAGACTAGGGTTCTGAACCATGAAGTATGGACAGTTTTTGTGATTTGTTTTTCTTTTTCATCGCGTGTACGATTACTTTTTAGGGTTTTTTAGAAAAACCTCGAGCTTAGTCTTTGTTCGTTCTCGTGCTCTAAAATCGATGTGAACGTAACCGAGTATACTTTTGTCGCCTTTTCGTACTCGTCATGGTAACACGAAAATAATGAAACTTACGGAGTAAGCTTTAAGATCTTTTCGCACTCCATAAAAATGAAAATATTGTCGAGCGACCTTGTTCTTTTCACGCTCGTAAAAGTATTTGAAGAAAACGTTTGATGGGCGATAGTTTATCACTTTTTCGGTCCTATCAAACTACTTTACGAAAAAAGAACTGGGAGAGTTCTCTTTAAGTGTTTTTCAGACTCTCAAAATATGAAAAACCCCTAAGTTTTCTATCTTTGGACTTATCAAACAAACATCGAAAGACCCACATGGGACCAAACCACTCCTTCTTAGGGTTCGTTAAAAATACTCTGAGGGACTCATCCGAAGGATGATGTTACATTACAAGCATATGTTATCCTCCTCAAGCTTGCGTAAAAATAAAGAGGTACTCGCCAGAAATGGTGGGGAAAAATTTGGAAAAAAGATGTGTCTCTGTATTTGTGTTAGTGGCAGTAAGTGTCACTCTTGAACACGGCACCCCCTTCATCATTTGAATCCGGGTTGGGAAATCCATTTGTCTCTCGTTTGACTTTCTGCAAGTTCATATCTTGGGTGTTCTTTGAGTCAATGCTTCCAAGACCAGTGTCATGCCATTCATATGTTCAAGAGAAGTTCAACCAAGCCCTCTATTGAATTAGCCATCTGCAATTGTCAATTCCTACTATGTTGACATTCCTTGTGTCAGTTTCAAATCATGTTCGTACTTTGTTATACCCTAAATTTGTTACTTATTTCATGTCATTTAATGGGGGATACATCAAGGCCCTCCTGTGACGAGTCTTTTCCTGTCGACTTCAACTCAGTATCCAGGAACAAGACTTAGAAATTATTTAGTGCCTTATAGTTTGCATGCCTCAATGGCAAGTTTCTTCGCTTTCGACAGTGGATTTACATCACTGATCCTTGATCGAGAGATTCCATCGAGTGTTAGACTTCAGCTCATCTATTCACACTCGTTGGATTGTATTATTGTACCTTGGGAGTCATTGACATCAATGGTGATTTCCCTTAAACTTGTTAACGGTTTTCATTAACGACCGGTAATCAAGTGGTTTCTAACCATGTTCGACTTCAATGCCTGTAATCACATAGCTAGATTCGTACTAATGGACGAAGGGATTGAAGACCTTGTATCTCTTCATTTTTTATCCAGGTTTCGTTGGAGTATTTGTGATTTGAATTGACACATAGATCCACTTTGTATGTCTCGTGGCTATGTCTGTATATGAGTTTTCCAATACATAGATCCACAGTGTATTCCTGATGGCTATGTAGAATCTTGATGACATGGATCCACAGTGTATCATTGGTGGCCATGACTTATATTTATGATTTCAATCATTTATAGTCTGAACATGGGAATGCCTACTTCAGACATGGTATAATATTGTGTGGATGCTTGATTGTTTGCGGGTTCTCAATTGGTGTGCTCCTTGTTCCCGACACACACACGAATTTTTACAAAGTATTTTGGTTGTCATGAGTTCCAACCTTATAATTTGGGGGGCATTCTGTTACACATTATTTTGGTCACCCTAATGATGATTTCACAAACATGTGTTCAGGCTCCCAACATGAATTTTTTCTTGAGAAAAGAAACTTCTTTCCTCCTCTACAAGAATGCTTTTTAGAAAGGGTCTACAAGTTGTATATATTACACAGTGCGGAAATCTATGATTTCCGTAGGCTGCTCTATAGCTGGCCTGCGGAATTTCCATAGGCTGCTATATAGGCAGGGTGCGGCGGCGTTCCAAAGCTAAAAGAGGAAAGAGGTTTCACGAAGTTTCTAGAAGGAGAATCTTCTAGAATGTGAGGTGGCATCCATATGGTTGTGATCCTACTGGTTTCTCTGATTTGGTGGGATCATCCTCATCCCTTTAGCCACTTCATCTTCTCCTATATAATCATGGGCTTCTCATGGAAAAGGTTAAGCAAGATTAAACAGAGAATTGATGAAAGAATAGGCTAAAGACTGTGTGAAGAATCTTGTTCCTAGTGATGCTTGAGGCCTCCATTTGTCTATCAATCTTTTGTGGATTATCTTCATGCAAATTTCGGAAAAAGTGTATGTGTGTGTTGGAACGAAGGACCAATAAAAGGGAACTTGCAACATCGATTCAATTCAGTTGTATCTTCTACTTTTCATTAATATAATATAGTGGTACGTCTCTTTCCCATAAAATGATTAGTATTTTAGTACATGATTCCTTGATCACATGTTTAGGTTGTCATTGAATTCTACTATTGTTGCTTTCACGTTGGTTGGTTTGTGTTATCGCGGATCTGATTCCACAAGAGCACTGGAGTGAAGCAGGGACAACAAAGATATAAGGAAGCAATTCATAAGGTATGTTATCTATTCCTCCTTTGGTAGTAAACTCAATGATCATAACTTAGGGAAAACGTCTTGTTCCGTCTCATTTTGTTCTAGATCCAAGTGGATCTAGGGGGATTAGTTCATGTCTGCATCTACTGATTTACCCAATAATAGGCAATATATTAAAATTTGTAATGGATATCCCATTACCTGGCAATATCTTTTTTGCATGTTTCTGGACAAGTTGTGTGGGAATAGTCAGTGTGACTGTCATCACGGCCTCCTTGTCTGTCATGTCAACACACATAATGGATCTAGTTTTGTTTGTCTTGTCCAAGTAGGTGCTATAGACGACCATTGTGTCCTCGATGAACACTTGCCCAATTCGGCGGTTGTTCAAGCCCTCTATTAATAGTATTTTGGGTGTTACAAGTTTAGACCTGGTGACATTTTTTGAACAAGAAAAGTAATGTGAATGGTAGTGTGCATTATTTTTTTGTTTTATTTTTTTCCTGCTATAAATGTCCAAGTAGACACACAACTTGGATGAACTATGGAGCCATAGTTTTTCAACCAGACCTCTTGGTCTGCAGAACATGTGCTATGTTCGGCGTCTTGCTTCCACTTGTTGATAATTCTTATGAACTGCAAAGTATGTGTTGCAAATGACATCAGCATATTCACAATTCCATAGATGAATAAATAGTTGAGGATATTTGTTTAGTAAACATATGAGAAACATAATGTATGCATCTTTACCTTTGGCCTTGTTGGTCTGTTGATGTTTGGGATGATTGACTTCTCATGGCCATGTCACTAGTCCAACTTTTTCTGATGAAAGCATTAGTAGATGAACATCAGAAGGACTAAACAAGCATATTCATTGTATATTGTCCATAATTTTTCTTAATGTCACATGCAGGGTCAAAGGAGATGGAATACGAAATAGGGTGTCAAGGGATACTCAGGAAACATGAGGACCCGAGGGTCAAATTATATGCCTCAGATTTTTTTACTAAAAAAATGTGTAACAGTAAATAGGGCGTGATGGTGGGGTACGACGACCAATCTGTATATCACAGAACCTCTGAAGCCAAAGGCACAATCTTGAACCTGCCAGCCCGGGAACGTGCAATCGACAAAATGGGTAAGTATGGAATAATGTAGAAGCATGACCATAAATGTGAACCCGTGAATCCACCAACCCATGCACCAAGGCATTTTTGGAAAGACGACTAAGAAAATCAATCAGAAAGAAAAAGGGATAATAGAAAATGGAAAAATTAGAAATGGGGAGGGCATAAAGGTCCATTGTTGCCAAATCATCGTTTTCTAGTCCAATATTATATGCCCCCACCCATTTTGTATGTTTAATTTACTAGCACGGTTGGTATACCTTTTCAAAGATTGCACCACAGACCCCTTTGTTGTCGCATATAATAATTCATCTTCCTGTCCAACCAATCTGTTTCTTTCAAGGTAGCAACGTTGAACATACAGTGGACATGAAGGCAAGTTAGTATGCAGAAAGACATGTAAAAGAAAGAAATACAGTTCTATTTTTTTCAATGTAGCAACAAAGAGAATACAATTCACACGAGAATAAGCAAAAAGATACACAGTATATACATATAGCAAAAAAAGGTGCAAAGCAGTAGAACAAGTAGAACAAATACACAGACAATAAATGAAATACTAAACTCTGGAATATGAAATAAGAGTACAGGTATGCACCTTTATAACTCCTCTACTACATTCACGCCAAAGAGTCCATCGTCCTCTTCAACCACTCTATTTGTTTAAATGTAGCAATGCAAGAAAAATACAATGAACATGAAGGAAGTTAGTATGCAAAAAGACATGTAAAAAATAAATAAACAGAGTTCCAATTTTTTCAATGTAGCGGCACAAGAAATACAAAGGACATGAAGATAAGTTATTATGTAGGAAGGTATGCAATATCTACATACAATAAACTAGGTGAACACATATACAGATAATAAATGAAATACAAAACAACGAAATATGAAATAACAGTACAAGCATGTACTTTTCTATCTCCTCATCCACCGTTGCAATTAAGACTCCTTCATTTTCTCCAGCTATTTTGTTTGTTTGAATGTGGGAATGCACAAAATACAATGAACATGAATGGAAGTTGGTATGCAATGGAGAACAAGTAATATGTACATACAGTAAATGAGAATCAATGAATAGAATAAAAGATAGTTAGAAACATCAACCTTTGCTTTTCTCCATCCATGGTTGTAAATATATAAAGTTTTTTTCTGCCCAAAATATATTACAAGCCACAAAATATTAAGAAATTGTATGGCCATAGCTAAATGATTTTGGTTTTCTATGGAAAAGTATCCAGATATGCTTCCAGACATGGAAATATAATTTTGTAGTATCTTTGGTGTACATATCATGTCTCAAGTACAAGACAAATTGTATCATGGTCACACCATTCTATGTAGAGGATAAAGAGGTTGTATTGTGATATGGGCACATTTCACCATATATGGTTAATAAGTGTGTTTTGCACATGTTTTATTTTAACAAAAAGACAGTGGATATTGTAATTGCACATGTAGTTGTCCAATTATTTCTTATGCCACTATTTTGTATCATGTCAACACTGAAGTATCAGCAAAATTTTACAGCAGAACAAGTGGGCACGGAACAGGCGCCAGATCTCAACTTCGCCAGACACGATAAACAACAAAACCGTAAGTGCATGACCTGAACATCCAAAAGTGCCCAAAAAAACAAAACCAACTGTTGGTGCAGGATTGGTGCAGGACCCCAACCCTGCAAAGTCGAAGTAAACAAAAGAAAACAGCAAGTAAAAAACCAGCGAGAAAGCACGAACAGCCCCAACTGCAGCCCCAGGGCCCCAAACTTGTAAAATTGATCCAAACAACAACAAGCAGCAATCGACGAACCAACGAACTAACGAACAAGCAACAACCACCGAACCAGTAAACAACATATGTATCTCCAACGATTACCAAACTGCAGCTGAAGCACAAAAGGAATCAGAAACATATGACGAGCATGCTAATAGAAATAAGCAAACATCCTTACTTGCAAACTGCAAACACCGAACAACAAAGAAGGAATAGAAAATGAAATTATGGCATCCAAACTTACTCTGAAATGATGAACGACAGAAGCTCAGGTCGAATTGTGGATGCATCACCTGGAGCCTGCAAAGTAAAAAAAAAAATAGATCCAACTGCGAATGCAGAACCCCAACCCTATAAAGTTGAAGTAAGCAAAAGCAAGCAACAAGCACCAATAGGTCCAACCGCAAGCGCAGGTCCCCAACCTTGCAAAGTTGAACCAAAGAACAACAAGAAACAACGGACGAACCAACGAAGAAGAAGCACCCACCGAACTAGTAAACAATGTATGTGGCTTCAACGATGACCAAATTGCATTTCAAGCCTAGAAGAAGTATGAAACATACAATGCCTATTCAACTGGTGGTGGACAACAATATTGTCCAAATTCACTGCAACATTGTATGGAAAATTTCGAGGAAAAATGTACTCCGACAAGCCTATTTAGGTAAACATTTAAGGTTGTCAGGCTGTCTAAGGGCCTCGCGGTATGCAAACATTTAAGTTGTCAGGCATGTTTCAGGACCTCGCGCTATGTAAATATTTAAGCTATCAGGCCTATTCAAGCACCTCAAAAAAAGTGTCAATGATCTAAACCTTTAGTATGCAAACATTTCAATACAAATACAAAGGACTAATAATAATAATAGTAATAGTAAAATGACATATTAATATGTGATCACTATAGTCCCTCTACACATTCGGCAGGGACCAATAATAAAAAAACATTAAAAAACAACGTCCATGCTGAGAACTTTTGGTTTGTAAACATTTCAGTAAAAATGTAATAAAAATTAAAAAGGAGTGTCTAAGCTCAAAACTTTGGATATATACACATTTACAACATTGGGAACAGCGAAGCTGGCAATAAGACCTTGAATATATTCTCCAATGAGACGATGACATATAAGTTTTTTTTTTTACATAAAAAATAATGTTTTTACTTCTATAGTACGAACAATACAGATGATGCGAAAATTTATAGTCAAAGGACATATTAATATGAAGTTAATGAATTATCGATTGCTATAGTCCCTTTGCTCCTTCGACAAGGACTAATAAGCCCATGCCATTAAGTTTTGTTACAATATAGTGCCAAATCCTTTTCATATAGACTCCCCTCCTTTTATACTTAATTTTCATGGGGTATACTAGTTTACTAAATGGATTTATATTATCAAAATTCCCAATTTTTGCATCATCGGCCTTAAGCTCTATTGAAAAAGGGTCTATTGCTTATTGTATCAAACTGATATCACTTTTTTTCCACTTGTCCACCTAAAGGGATACATTTGGTCGGACACGATGCAAATGCATCTAACCCTGGTGAACTCATAAAATTGAACCCACGACCTCATGACAGAGCATCGAAGACTTGGCAGCGAGGAATCCAACCAACTAGACTACCCGACGGGGTATCTAAAACCATTGCAGAGGTTAAAGAGGCAGTTTTTTGAAAACAAACTTGGGCCTCTGCTTTCATTCAAAATGTCGCCACGTGTCCAAAAGTAAACCATTGCAGAGAAATATGGAGGCATTAAAGGCATACACATATGTGCTTTGCAATCAATAAGAACCGTTGATGGCATTTCAAATAAGGTACACATGGATCCTTGGATTTCATCACAAATCAAAGTGGTTAAAGGGAAAAAATCGGGTTATTTAAGGAGATTATGCATTGTACAGTCCCACATCCACACCTCTCACATGGTCACCTAACCTGTATGTGCAAGAGTTACTAAATGCCAAGAGGAGATTGGAGGTTTTGGAAGTCAAAGGGCATGAGAGAGATCTTCAAATTCAACTATTGACAGTAGAAAATCGAGACTTAGCATAAAACAATAAAGTTTTAACAGATCAAGTGACACTATTGCAAGAAGTCATTTTGGAAGCAAAGGCTGAATGGCAAGGCTTGAAGGATGTCGAGCAAATCAGAGAAGATTCTAATGTGGAAATTAGAGAGGGGATGAATTCTAAAACACTCAAAGATGAAGGGAAAACAGGTGAACAAGCATACACCCATGGAGTGGAAGCAAGGGATGAAGAGAAAGGAGATTTTACAAAACATTCCAAAACTTGGGCACAAGCCATTAGAAATTATGCTCATGAGGAAAAAGAAACACATTGTCAGGGGGGTGACATGCAAGGTAGAGAAAACAAGGAAAGACAAGGCAGAGAAACAAACATAATTATCAAAGGTGTGAGAGAGTATGGAAAAAATGAGTGTACTCTTGATCTTGCAAGTAAATTTTTGAAGGACAAGTTTCTTTGGCAAGGCCAAATTTTCCAAGCATGGAGGGTGGGTAAGCCTAGTGGCGAGAGAGCTAGGCCCATAAAAGTCATCATGTCAAGCATATGTGACAAGAAAATTCTCCTAGGCAAGAAGCAACTCTTGAGAGGCTCTCGCTTTTTTCTAGATGAAAATTTAACTATTAGACAACAATAGGAAAGAAGGGAGGAGTTTTCAAAGGTTAGGGAAGCAAGGGATGAGGGGAAAAGGGCATGGTTGTTCAAAGGAAAAGTTGTTATTGCCTTTTTCGGTCCTCATTCTAAAACAGGACAACAAGTTGGTAACCAAGAAGAGACAACAATTTCATTAGTAGGAAAATATGAAACAAGGTCAGTATGGACAAATAGGGGTGAAGACTCAACTTTGAGTCTTGTAGACCAAAACAAATAGCAATCAAATTACTCCTAGGTTTCCTTAAGATTAGTTTGTTGGAATTGCAGAGGTTATCCTTGGAGGCGGGGACCTGGGTTAGGACCTATCGTAGAAGATAGAGACATAATTTGTCTATTGGAAACACATGAGCATTAAGGGTGCAAGACACCTATGTTTGAAGAGTATGTGAAGATGGAAGTGTGGAACAAAGCAGCTGAAAATGGTAAAGGACACGGGGGTATCATGGTCTTAGTGAAGAAAGAAAAAGGGCATCTCATTCAGTTAGAAAGAGAAGACTCAAATAAACAATTCATTTGGTTTAAAATATCAGAAAATGGTAACATCATTAGGATTGCAGCATGTTATTTTTTCCCACAAGTCTCAAAAACTTACAAAAATAGGGGGTTGGACCACAAAGACCCCTTTGCAGCCTTAAAAAATGATATTTCAACGTACTCTCAACTAAGTGAAATCTTTATAGTGGGTGATTTCAATGCTAGGACAACATGTGAACACGCTAGTATTCTTCATTGTAAGGAAGACTGCAACCACATTTGGCTTACAGAAGAAAGAAAGAAATCAGTGTACAAGAGTCTCAAAGGACAACAAAAGCTGCAACTTTTTTGGGGAACAACTGCTTACTTTATGTGGGGCATTTGACTTAATCATTTGTTAAGATGAGTTGTCTAGATGGGCAAATTTTGGCAATTTCACCTGCAATACCTACAATGGAGCAAGTGCAGTAGACTATGCAATTTGCTCACATGGCTTGTGTGAGAAAATGGAGGATTTTTTTATTAGTGAACAACTGTGGAAGCTAAAATATGATCAAAAACTGATCTATTTAAGTCTAACTTGGGTTGAACAACAACAACATGGGAATAAAAATCAGCACATTCAGAAACCTCCTTCAAAGGGTAGAATTTTGTTGAGTCAAAAAAACTGTAACACCTTCAAGATAGCGCTAAAGAGGTTGTTTAACAAGGAGAAAATTTCATCCCAGGGCCTTCATAGCCATGAGCTAACAAATTTAATCCAAAGCGCAGTTACATAATGCAAAAGAGCAAAAAATAGGAAATCTGAAACAAACTACTTTTCGGTTAATGTTTGGTTTGATGAGAAATGAAAAACAACAAGAAAAACTTTGAAAGAGTCAAGCCAGAAAGAAATAAACATAAAAGCTTACAAGAAAATTGTAAGAAAGAAAAAAGTTGATTTCATGATCTCAAGGAGGGAGGAACTAATCTTCTTTGGGAAAAATAACCCCAAGTTATTTTGGAAGGAACTTCAAACGAAAAAGAAACAAACTGAAAATAATATCATAGCCTATCAATGGTTCAAGTATGCAAAGCATCTTTATGAGAAATATCCTAAGGTGGACCCCCCTCCCTTGGTCAACACTAATACTAAGCTCTTCACTGTGCAAGAAATTGAGGTGGATATCAAAAATTTGGGTGTTGGAAAAGAAAAAGATTTAGTTGAACTCCAAGCAGAATATCTAAAGTGGGGTTCAAAAACTCTTGCACCTCACATTATGAAAAATTTCAACAACATCATTCAGCAGGGATTCCCTATAGATTGGACAACGAGCCTAGCAATACCGCTTTTCAAGAGTGGGGATGTCAACAATCCCTCCAACTATAGGACAATGATAAACCCCTTGTTTGCAAAGTTATTTGGAAGTGTGATAGAAAATAGTATATGTTAATGTTTATGCCATTATTA
>CBVK0100146250.1:0-22087 GCA_900067695.1 Picea abies | reverse complement strand
CTCTTCCGATCTCACGTGTTCTTCCCTGGTTTTACTGAAAATCAAAATATCATCCAAGTACACCACAACAAACTTGCCAATGAATTCCTTCAAGACTTCATTCATCAGCCTCATAAAAGTGTTGGGTGCGTTTGTCAAGCCAAACGACATGACCAGCCATTCGTACAAACCCTCGTTTGTTTTGAACGCTGTTTTCCACTCATCTCCTTCTCTCATTCGGATCTGATGATATCCGCTTTTTCATCTCCTTCTCTCATTCGGATCTGATGATATCCGCTTTTGAGATCAATTTTTGAAAAGTAATTTGCCCCACTCAGGCAATCCATCAAGTCGTCCATCCTCGGCAATGGAAATCTATACCTGATGGTGATCTTATTGATCACCCTGGAGTCGGTACACATTCTCCAGCCTCCATCCTTCCTTGGACTCAATACCGTTGGAACGGCACACGGACTAAGACTCTCCCTGACCAGTCCCTTATCCTGCAGATCCTGAACCTGCCTTTTGACTTCCTCGTTCTCCCGAGGTGTCAACCTGTACGCTGCCTTGTTCGGTAGGCTTGCTCCAGGGATAAGGTCAATATGATGACTCACACTTCTCACTGGTGGCAATGAACGCGGCAGTTCATCCACGATAATATCAACAAACTCTCCCAGTAGTTGCTGAACCTCCTCAGGTAAATCGTCCACTCTTGTACTTGTCAAGACAACCCGCGGCTTCCGGACAACAAGGAACTGTGGATCCTCATCCTTCTCCAGCTCTGTGAGAAGTTCCTTCCCACTCATGAGAAGTATCAGTATCGTGCTGCTAGTCTCAGGTTTCACTTCTTTATCCCTTATCGGCAGCAGTTTATGGAATCTTCCGTCCTTCTCTAGGTTATATGTGTTCATCCTTCCATCATGAACAACATTTCTATCATACTGCCATNNNTGGTCTCCCCAACAGTATGTGGCATACGTCCATGGGAATGACGTCACACAAGATCTCGTCATGATAATTCCCAATTTTAAATTTAACTAAGCATTGTTTAGTGACACTTACCCGGTGTCCTTTTTGTAACCACGAGACCTTATATGGACTCGGGTGCTTAGTTGTCGCCAGCTCCAGCTTTTCCACCATCTCAGCTGCAACGAGATTATCAGTGCTCCCGCTGTCGATGATGACTTTGCATTTTCTGTCTTTAGCTATGCAAGCTGTTCTGAATAGTATGCTTCTCTGCACTGAGCTGTCCACCTCCTTCTCGGGTGTCAAAATAATTTTGTGCATGCCCAATGACTTTCCGCTGTAAGCATCTTCACCCTCACCGTCACGCTTCGGCTGCGCCTCAACGATGTGAGCTTTTCCCCTGTCCACCTTCCTCTCGGGACAGTCCACTTCTTTATGCCCATCCTTACCACACGTAAAGCATGTGATAACTCCTCCTCTGCCTCTTCCTCTGCCTCGGGCACAAGGAAATGCGCTGGCATCAGTATATCCTCCCTGCTGATCCTCTTGCTGCCTCCTGGGCTCAAAATTTTGCTGTCTCTGCTGTGAGGTACCACCTCTCTCAGCTCTACCCTGAGGTTTCTTCCAATCTTCCTTGGCTTTTTGAGTCCTTTCTGGGGCAACTTCCTTGCCTCTTGGTTGGCCCCTACCTCGTCCTTGCTGACCTTGCTTACGGCTCAGCTTTTCTTCAGCCTTCAGAGCCATATGATACGCATCCTCAACTGTGCGTATAGTCAGCATGCTTATTTCATCTTGAATATCATACCTGAGACCATTCAGATATCTCGCCACCTTTTCGTCATCATTCTCCCGATGACCAGCTCGAATGTTGAGCCTGTAGAATTCCTCGGTGTACTCCTTCACCGTCATCAACTTTTGTCTCAGGTTCTGCATGCGCCTGAACAGTGTGATCTGGTAATCCCTCGAGATGAACTTCGCCTTCATCTTGGCGATCATCCGATCCCAGCTTTTTATCTTCTGTTTGCCTTTTGAACGTCTGTCTGCTTGCAGCTCGTCCCACCATAAGGCTGCGTGTCCCTTCAACTTGGTGACCGCATGTCTTATCTTTTTTTCCTCTTCGATATCCTCATAATCGAAGTAGGTATCCAATGCTCGGATCCAATCCAGCAATTCTTCAGCATTTAGACTCCCCTCATAAATCGGGATGTCCATCTTCGTCTTCGAGCTCATTCTGGAGATGGCTCGTATCAACCTCTCGGTTGAGGCATCTTCTGCGGTGACCTCTTCTTGGTCGTGTCCAGCTTCCTCTTCGACCTCAGGATCGCTGAATTCTCTCGCGTCGGCTTCTCGCCTCTGAGTGGTCTCCATATCTTCGAGCCTCGCCCTGAGATCTCGAATTTGACGCTCCATCTCAGCATTCCCTGCTGGATTCTCTGGTCGCCTGCCTCTCCTCCGGGCATCCCTGTCTTCCCGATCAGGTGATTGCCTCTCTCTCCTGGGCGGCATTTCAAATATGTTCCTCCCCGTTACCTGAACAAAGAGAACTCCAACTCCCGCTCTGATACCACTTGACGACACCCGCACTCTCAGCAGGTGGTCGCTCCACCAGGACCTTCTCACTCCTCGCCCGAAGAGTCGATGCTCTTCCAACTCCTACTCGGGAGTTCTATCACCCACAGTCTTCTCAGGAATCTTCCCTTTCGGAACTCGGGAAGTCGGGTTTCGCGGACTCGCGTACCTTATGGGCACCTCCCGTGCAACATGAAACCCTGAACGCCGATGTGCCGATATGCCTCCCCTTGTCTCCCACTGACGTTCGGGTCCCACACTGACACGTCACGTCGGGACTTCGCGAATCGCGGATCCACGACTCCAAACCTCTTACCTTTGGAAACCCCGAATGCCGAAGTTCCGATACTCCGGATTCGTGCCACCTGTCCACGCTCAGATCGACGGTCTGGATCAAATCGGGAAATCGCCCTTCGCGATTTCAATGTGCATGGGATTCTTGCCCTCGCCAACCCCGATTTTCCGATGTGCGATGGAAATCGTTCCTTCGTGCGCCTGCGGCTTAAACCCCTCGCAGCTCCTTTCAGATCCGACTGTCCACAGAACCTCGTGAGCCTGCTCGACGATTTCAAATCGCCGATTCTCTTCCTCTACGAAGAGATCTCTGCTCCGCCACCCCGCTCCGGTGCAACCTCTACAGAGTCGGCTTCTCAATGAACCCAAGGCTCTCCCTTCTGAGCTTCGACTTCTGACTCTTTCGGAGAACCTTCACGCACTCTGCGTTTGTCGAAGCTCTCCTGGGCTCTGTGTACTCACGCTTGGAACAGCCTCGCCTCTTCCTTCTTCTCAGACTTACTTATGATACTCAACCTCGACCTGCGCTCACCTGCACGGCTCGAATAACTTAACCCAACTCTGGGAAAAAGAGAAACAACGGCCCAACTACTTAGCCGCCTCAACGCACTCTATGCGGAGGTTCTCCACTGCACTCGATGCAGGAATCTCACGGCCTAAGTAGAGAAACAATTGAAACTCATTCTCTCAGGTTTCTAACCTGATACGCAATCACATATGCAGCATACAACAGATATGCATAAAATGAAGCCAGTAAACAAAAACAAAACATCAACAGCACAAAGGTGTCTATACGCCGTTTTTCCCTCTCTAAAACTAAACTGTCTAATCTATAGCTAATTCTATCTACCAGCATTAAAATCCTTAAATGCCTTCTTATATTTTCATAATATTACAACGCGCTTCACTATGAATGCCTTTTGTAAACGGCGGTGCAACAATACCAAGGTGAATTTCAAAATGTGCATGCTGGCACTGTCCAGCTGTATGTTGTTTTCTCCCTGCGCGCTGGCTCGCTTGTCGACGCGATGATGCTCTTGTGGATGCTCCTGCATCAGTAGTCATTTTAGAAATAATATGATGTCTGAACTTACGGAGAAGTTGGGCCTTCGTCATGATAGCTCAACCCCCTATTATCCACAGGCTAATGGCCAGGTCAAAGCCATCAATAAATTTCTCATCACTATGATTCGACGGATGATAGAAATCCATAAAACCAGCTGGCACACAATGTTATTTTTGGCATTGTGGGCTTATCGGACATCTGTTAAGTCTGCCATAGGATTCACACCTTTTCGATTAGTTTATGGCATGGAATCCATTCTGCCGATAGAATGTGAGATTCCATCTTTGAAACTAGCTGTAGAACTTTTACCAAATACTTCTGTCGAAGAGGAACGTCTGTTGTATCTAATGCGATTAGACGAAACTCGCCGTGACGCTACTCTTGTTTTAGAAGCCCAGAAGAAACGCGTTAAGGCACAGTATGAAAAGCATGTCAAACCTCGTGTCTTCTCTGAAGGAGATCTTGTTCTTCTATATGAACAAGATAAAGATGTCTTAGGAGCTGGGAAGTTCGAACCTATGTGGCGTGGGCCTTACATTGTTAGCAAGTTTTGGCAAAGGGGGCATATGAGCTAGTGGATTATGATGGGGTACCTTTGAGCAAACCCAGAAATGGGTTGTACTTAAAGAAGTACTATGCATGAGTCATTTGTGCATGAAGTACTTGTATTTTTATGTATCATACTGAGTGTGTGTGATTACTTTTAGCTTTGAGTTTGACGTTATTTGGTCTCTACCCTTACGATTACATTGTGTTTTGATTGCCAGATGTCGGAGTATTCACTACCTTATATTGGCTTTGCCGACGGTGCTAGCCGTAGTACTCGGAACCTAGCTTCTGCTGCCTGGGCTATCTATGCGCCAACAAAAGAGCTTATATCTTTACGAGGTGTATGTCTTGGGTGGGCAACCAACAACATCGCAGAGTATAGCGCCGTGATTGAGTTATTGGTTGATGCTATCTCTCTTGGAATTCGTCGTTTGGTTGTGCGACTTGACTCGCAGCTAGTGGTGCTACAGTTAAGCAATGTCTATTCTATTCAAAGTCCTACATTATTAAGAGTTTATTTGCGAATTCGCCTCTTGGAAGACATTTTGATCATATAGAATATCAACACATTCCAAGAAGTCTTAATACATTGATAGATGCGTTAGCTAATTATGTATTGGAAAGGCATTTAAATCACTTATAAATTAAACACATTAAAATGTACACACATATAAAGTAAGCCGGTAGGAACCATGTATATATATATATAATGATCAAAGTTTGTTTTTACAAAATGAGTCTGAAGACCAAAATATCAAAAATGGAAGCTCATGGCTTCTACATAACGATATCGTGACATCAATGATGTTCATGATAGCATGCTAAAGTCCGGGATACTCTGCGGAGCAAACGACCCATAGAGGCCGAGACTCCCACGGTATGACGCTGATCACGTCGTGGGATCTCCTCCAGAGCCATATCTGGAACATCATGCATCAATCCCTCTAAGTTCTGCTCCACTGTAAGGTAGTCCTCGGCATACTGGGGGACTGGAACCACTACTTCTCCTCACCGCTGAACTGGAGAACTACCAGCTGGTCTGTATGCCCCAACATCTGTGTTATCAATACAATTTGGTGTTAGTCTTCGGTTAAAATTACAAAACCAAAAACATTTAATATGATGAAAATACAAAAACATCTAAAAAGTTAAAAAGTTGGTGTACTTCTTACCAATATTTCCCCACTATGCATCTTTAGGGAGGGCAAGGTCAGGATCACCTCGAAAGTCCAAGCCAGCATACGCATAATCCTCAATCATCACAACCTAGCCTTGGAGCCAGTCAAAGAAACGATCGTCATATCTGACGATGGGTCCTGTCACATGCCTAGCCATGAGCTGGCACCAACGTAGCATCCGTGGATCTCTGGGACCCGAGAAATGCCAATCTACCTGAAGCCTGTACACTGGGACTCTCTCACAAAAGAAAGATACTAGCAGTGATCCATAACCAAATTTCTTGAGATCTCCACGCCTGTTTTTTGTCAATTGTTTTTTGAGATTGCGTAGCACTGCATCGGCCCAGTTGAAAACCTGGGGCTCAAGACACTCGAGGGCATACTGAAAGTAGCTCTGTAGAGCCATGTGCGGGGCAGCACTGCCTGCCATTCGAGCTATAGTAAAGAGAACGGTACAGAGAGTGATATCAGTCACTCCCCAAATGGCCACCTTTCCCTTTTGTCTTTCTGCCTCTGGTACGCAATACTCGCAGAAATACTCACTCATTTTCATACTGCCTCTGTGATTACTGGTCAAGCTGACATGAGATCCTCGTCGTGACAACCCGGTCAGAAAATAGATATCTTCAATATCAATCATCAATGTATGGGCACCGACATTAAAAACTTGTTGATCTGGATCCCACATCCGGACTAAATATTCCAACAAACGGACTTGGGCTCTCATGCCCGGTATCCGGAAGTACTTTAAGAGACCGCAATTTCTTAAAGCGGCAATTGTTGGAGGATGATTCTCGGCGGCGGCATTATCATCTTCGTGTTCACGTTCCCTCCATTCGAGCACCATTGTGTGACTATTAACCTGCATGGAAATCATATAAAGATAATTAGTATTCTTAAAATGTGAGAAAATTGGTTTTGATTGGTCAAAACATTACATAAAAATTCAATTCTGCGTTGTTCGCAGGTGGGGTATAATACACAGTGTGGATTTCCTGCACCCTACCTTAAGCCCGCCTGCGGGAATAGGAATTTCTCGCAGGCCTCGTATGGGTAGCCTGTGGGAATCCTTTCACGCGCATAGGGTTTCAAAACTTGGCCAAAAACTTCAATTTTAACCAATGAAATCATAAAATAAAACCATGCAAGGCTAGGGAATTGAACACCTACCAGTTTGGTCCAAACGGTTTGCGAAATGGTGCCCCGAAGCTCCCAGAAATTGGCGGTGAAGATTGGAGGTAATATGGAAATTTTTGCACTAAAATGGTGAATGGACAAAAACATAAGGTAAAAATGAGTTGTAAAATTGTTTTATTTACTTTTTACCATTTTAAAAGTGGGTTTTTCCATTTTTATTTCATTATTTTGCCCATTTAACCCTAATTACTAATGCGAAAGTGAGTAAAATGACTTGCAGGCACCTCACGAGACGGTTATGGATCCAAAAACTTTTGAAGTATGGTGTGTTTATTTGGTTTTATATGGTTTTAATCTAAAAATGTCAAGTGCCTTTTATCCGTTCTAGCACTTGTGACAAACTTAGAACGTGATCGAGCGTTGTTTTATCTCTTTTCCGGGCTCGATGTGGTTACACGAAAAAGGAACCCCCCTGGAGTTGACTTTAAGCCCTTTTCACGACTCCCTAAACATGAAAAGATTGCCGAGCGACCTTGCTATTTTCATGCTCGTTAAAGTATTTGAACTTACGCATCCTCCGAGAGATAGTTTAACCCTTTTTCAGTCTCGTTGGATTATTGTACAAAAAAGGCACTGAGAGAGTTCTCTTTTAAGTGTTTTTCCAAACTCTAATCTTGAAAAACCTTCGAGTTTTCTATCTTTGGACTCGTTAAACAAACATTGACAGACCCGTGATGGGACCAAACCACTCCTTCTTAGGGTTCGTTAAAAATACTCCAAGGGACTTGTCTGAAGGATGAGCTTATATCAACAAGCATATGTGATCCTCTTCAAGATTGCATAAAAATAAAGAGGTACTTGCCAGAAATGGTGGGGGGGAAATTTGGGAAAGGGATATGTTTCATCTTTGAGTTAATTGGCAGTACATGTCGCTCTTGAACATGACACCCCCTATTCATCATCTGAAGTTGGTTTGGGAAATCCATTTGTCTCTCATTCGATTTGATTACAAGGTCTTTGCATGTGTCATTTTTTAGTCAATGCTGCCAAATCATTGGTCGTGTCGTCCATATGTTCAAGGGTTGTCCATTTGAAACCTTTATTGAGTCGGCCATCTGCAGTTATCCTTTCACTTTGTGTTGGCCTTCCCTGTGTCCAAAGTCTAATTGCTACATGCTCTGTTTCACCATCAAACTCTGTTACTCATTTCGTGTCACTGATGGGGGATACATCAAGGCCCTCCTGTGACGAGTTTTGTTCCGTCGACTTCAGCACATTATCCGGAGTCAAAACTTAGAAATCATTTAGTACCTTGAAGCTTGCATGCCTCAATGGCAAGTTTCTCACTTTCGACAGTGGGTTTACATCATTGACCTCTGATCGAAAGATTTCGTCGGGTGTTCGACATCAACTCATTTATTCACAGTCGATGGATTGTACTATAGTACCTTGGGAGTCATTGACATTAATGGTGATTTCTCTCGCACTTGTTAACGGTATACATCAATGACCGGTAATCAAGTGGTTTCTACCATGTTCAACTTCGACACATGTAATCACATGGTTAGATTCATACGTTGGGTGATGGGATTGAAGACCCTGGATCTTGTCTTTACATCCAGGTTGCGATGGAGTATGTATATTTTGCAACACATAGATCCACTGTGTATGGTTCGTGGCTATGTTGTCTTGATTACACATTTGTTGCACATATCCACAGTGTATTCCGGTGGCTGTGCTATATTATGACTACATGGATCCACAGTGTATGATTGGTGGTCGTGCCTTTTGTTTTTTCCTGTCATCAGTCTATGATCTGAGTATGGGAATGCCTACCTTATAATTTCTATTCATGATACTCTATTGATGCTTGGTTGTTTGCAGGACTCCGATTAGATGTGCTCTTGGTTCTTGACACACACATGCAGCTTACAAATTCTATCGACTGTCACTGGTTCCACTCTTAGACTTTGGGGGGCATTCTGTTATCCACATTTTTGGTCATCGAGATGATGTCATGATAATGTCAAGATAATAGGAAATCAAACTCCTCTTTAGAGAACTCCTTCCTGAAAAGGGTTGCCCTTATCTATTTCCAGAAATCATGTTTTGAAGATAGTTCGCAGGCTTCATATATATTCTCCTGCGAGAATGATACATTCCCGCATGCTGCATTCAACCAGGGTGTGAACTTCTTGCATTGTAATCATTGACAGGGTGCGAACATCTTTTTACAAGGGAAAAAGCTAAGATTCTCGAGCCTTCTAGAAGAGAATCTTCTAGAAGGATGAGTTGGTATTCGAATGGTTGTTCAGAAGCTGGCATTCCAGATTTGTTGGGATCATTCTTATCCTAGCAACTAACCTATTCTCTCTTATAAATTGATGAGAATACTCATGGAAAGGGTGAATAAGAAAGTTAACAAGAAGTTGGCAAGTCTGAGAGATATATTGGAGAATTGGTTCATGGAGAATTGATGCTGCAGCAGATAGAGACAACAACAAAGTCATCATGAGTGGTTGATTTTCTTCATGCATGAGCAAGTGTGTGTGTCAGAACCAGAAGCCATTGAAAGGAGATCTACAACATCAAGGCTCGGGTTGTATATTTCTCTTTCAGTTAACTCAATACATGAATATGTCCCTTTCCCATAATGATGATGTCATCTTATTACATGATTCCTTGATCACATGTATAAACTAGGTATTGAATATATTAATTTGCTTGTACTTCGATTGGTTTGTACTGTTGTGATTGGACGGAACAAGAGCATCGAAGCGGAGCGAGGAACAATAGAGATTTAAGGAGAGCGTTCATAAGGTATGTCCACTATCCATTTCTCTTAGTTCATTCAATAATCTAGATCTATGGAAAGAGTAGTATTCTGTCTCATTTTGTTCTAGATCCAGGTGGATCTAGGGAGATTGGTCTGTGTCCGCACTCACGAATTTATCCTGAAACAATTATAGACTACTTTATCTATCATAATCTATTGCAGAATGATATGATTTGATATATGTGCTATCCATATCTGATCTCTTTCATTATTTAAAAGTACAACAATTACTTTGTTTCAGTTAATGAATCACAGATTTCTCTTCTTCGTTAATTGAATCATTTTGTATAGATCTTTGCATACAGATTTATCTAACTGTGAAGGTTTATAAATTAGAAGGTTGCTGTAAAAATTTTATGTCTTGTTTGTCATGTAATCATATTTGAAGAGCACAACTGCTTCTAGTTTACAAGAAGCTCATGGGTAATCCGGTGCGGGTTTCCTCCCTCCGATCAGCTAAGATGATCATTGCATACACAGGACAAACCTGGAGCATTACTTCAGGTTAGTTTGTTATTTAGTATTTAATAGTCAATTTGGTATAGTATAAGTAGTTTAGTTAGATATATGTGTAGTTTAGATTCGTAGTTAGAGTTATTATTTTAGTTGCTTAGTTTAGTTAGTTTTATGTTATTTGTTTTCATAAAATTATAAAATCAAAAAACAATAGTCTCGCTGTCTTAGGACAGATTACCAATGAGTTTTTTAGATTTTCATTCAAATCTGTAATTTGTAAATGTTGTACATTTGTAAATTAATTCGACTCTATTAGTAATTGAACTTTTGATTTTATAGAATTATAGTTGTGTAGTATTAGATAGTAGCTTGTATATATAATAGTTTAGATAGTTATTTTTAGTTATATTAGTTAGTTTAGAGTAGTTTTCTTTTGTTTTCTTAGGACTTAGATCGGCTAATGGAGCCGCTAAACCCGTCAGGGTGGGTTATCTCAAATGGCTTGGGTTATTTAGACAACCTCGAACCGGATCCACTATTCCAGTTGACGGATGGTCAATTTCGCCCATCAACACAATGTCGAACAGTTTGTATTATAATTGACGTTGACTATGGCAAATATTTGGCTCCAAGCAAATGAAAACGCCAACCATGAACAAGGTTCAACTCCCAAAGAATTAATATGGTAGCTGCACAACTCTTATTTATCCCTCGCCTTCAAAATATTTTAGGATATTATACCAAAAGGATGAAGCGCTAACGTTGCCCACAATGTACAATAAGGTGGGATGGCCCCTACTGGATTACATTGCACATATAAAATAGTCACGATAATATATTATTGTATAGGCCTCTGTCATAAGACTCTCTAGCATATTTATTCACACCATATTGTCATCAAAGGCATTCTCATTTCACATTAAACAAATTTCTCCCACAACATTCTCATGCTCATAAACCACTCGCATTTTATCAATATATAGTGTCATCATCTGCGTTGGAGTATTTGAAACAATGCCATCTTCTTTCTCTTCCTCATGGTAATTCCATTGCTGAGAGATTTTGAAACGATGTCATCAGTCATTTTCATCGCTACCAGCATCACATGGTGCAAACAATCACATCCAAAATTAAATAGATTGAAAATTGAAAATCCCGTTTTGTCCCACCTGTGATCACGTAATCGATCTAATCCCATGATTTTTCACAATGTCATTCAATGTTTTAATTCTTATTATTGTACCAACTCACCTTGTAGAGTATTTAACACACCTTCAAGTGTTTTCCACTCACCAAGATCCTTCTCTTTATGATGAACATGATCAATGATTTAACCTTGTCCCCACACTATAAAACAGTTGCAGGTCAATACTCCATGCAAGAACTAGTGGTGGCTTTCAAAACAACACATGATTAGAATAGAGACTGCCTCTAAAGCAGTGAGTAATGACACCTTTCCCCAAGATTCCATCCTCAGGAAGCAATCGATATTCATTAGTGAACAACTCTTCAACTTGTAGGTAATGATATCATTATGTGCCACACATTACACCATAACACTATGATCATCTTCATAATAACACCACAACAAACCAACACCATTGTAGTAATCATCGATGAGAACTAAAACATCATATAAGTAAGAGAAAAAAACCATCGGTACTGTAGTATGAGGTACACATTTTTTTTTTATTATCATTAGCAATCGGTCCCCATGCTTCACAAGCTTATGATGGACGATATGTATGTTAACCAACATATTGTGATCTGGTAGTATGGGGACTTCCAATCCACTACGACCTTTCTATTCCTTTGTTTGCACATGTTGATTTTTCCATATCTCATTCAACATCAAGGAACTTTCTCATAGAGAGTCATCATCCCTCATCTGTTGTAATTCCTATACTTCCACCAACACTTCCTATTGTTTCTAAGGTAATCGGATGGAAGGGAAATTCATGAATTACAACTTTGGCTCCCGGGCTCATATGAGTGCATGCAGATTGAACCTTTCTGCTTCTAAGACTGATTACAAAGAGAATGGATCCATACTACTTCACCTCTTCAACACCATCCCTACTCCACTTGGCATCAAAGCCATAAGTTCCTATTATGAGAACATCGTCTCTCCTAATGAGCATCGATGGTACACAATACTTTCATGATGAAGTATAAACCCCAATACATAGGAAGACAGTCATGATCATGTTCATCTCATAGGGTTTACAATATTTTCAAGTAGCATGGAGATGAACAAATTTCTCTCACAATTAATAGCAAGAAACCCAAGGAGAGTTCTCTAACTCACTACAAGGATCCTGGGAGTAGATGTATAGCTATGAAGTCTCTCACAAAGCACATCAAGCAGCTGGAGGTAAAATTTGTGCCTCGCTTCCTCAAACAAGTCTTTAGAATTTACTCATAAATCCAAGGGTTCTCATATCCATGTGATAACTCTCTGTGAATTCTCTGCTCGAAAGTACGTAACCCATTTAGTTTATCATGTAAGAATTATCCTATGCACACTCACACTCACCCTCAATTCGAGCTCATTGAATTTGAACATTGCTCTATGGTAGGCCTGTGAAAAGCTTATTGTTATCATCTTCAAATTCGGCACTGGCCTATTTTTGGTCTATTCCACTCAAAGCTATCTACCATTTTCTTGGGCCCAAGCCCAGTCCTGCTCTGCATAATTGAATCCCTCCTCCACAAAAAGACCATGTATCTATTCAAGGAAAATCATTTCATTTTTACACAGTGATTATCTATAACACAAGTATTCTCACAAAATGCAAGCTATATCTCTTATTTTCTCGGGCCCTCTTGTGAGGGAGTTAAGCTCGATCCCGCTCTAATACCATGTTGACTTTTCAAGAGAGATGATATCTATATCTATCTATCTATATATATATCTATCTATATATATATATATATATATATATATATATATATATAATTTAATATGCAAAAGGATAACAACTAAAAGATAGATATCCATAGAACAACAAGATATATCCTCAGGGAAACCCTCAAGGGGGAGAAAACCCTGCAAACTTTCCTTAGTATAGATTCCTCCAACATGTACAATGTCATACAATGCTCTTTCACGAATCAAGACCAAAGAGACCCAGAAACAAACCAATAATAGCCCCTAGATAAGTGTGTACTACTCTCTTGTACGTATATTCAATGAGTGATCAAAATGACTCAATATAACCTCTATTTATACTCTAAAAGACCTAAAAGACATGACTTATTAATAAACCCTTTCACAATTACACTTAGGAATAACCAATACAATTACACTTAGGAATAAATTCTGAAATTACATAAAATCTCAACATTTAAATGACAATGCAAAGCTTGAGACATAATGTGAGAATCAATTTTTTTTGTAGACATCCATATAATAAATGATCATTACAACTTAGATTTGTATCTCAAGAATATCATATCACAATCAAGCTAGAGTGTGGGAGTCATGTTTTTTATATATCTCGTTAGAAAAGAAGAAATTGTCCTAGACCTTAAGATCTTTGCAGTTGAATGGGGGTAATTCTATCAAAACACTATAAAATCCATGAAGAGTGCCTACTTGCTTCATGGGGCTCTATGAACACACAAATCTAGCATGATTGCACAATTGTGTATTATGTAAGCTAAGATGCCTATAATATGGAGATTCCTAAGGTTGATACAAGTTCACAAAGTTAAAGGAAATTTCTAATCAATACCACCAAGTACGCCATTCTTATTGAGGACATTGATTAGTCACTCTATTTATCAAACCATGCAAAAAATGTGTGACATAGTAGATGATATAGAATAATCCCTATTGCATAGATATAAGAATAAAAACATTTATGTTACCTTCTCCATATATCTTATTTAAGAATCCCACCCGAGCATAAAACATGTTGCTCCAAGAATTAAGGTTGTAAATGATATATTTCATTATTGTTTGGCTTATGATGATGTGTGGATGATGCAAGGGAGGTAGATCTAAGTAGTATTCTCAAATATTTGACACTTCAAGTATTTTCACATTGATGTCAATGTTTCTAGAAACAACAAGGAGTGTTATGGATAATGATACATAAAACTGGGGAAAGGGGAAAGATCATACAAGTAAAGAATTGAAGATGGAGAAAATTGAATGAATAGAAACACAATTATCCTTGTTGTAATTCTAATTTTAGTTTTTGTGATGTTGACAAGATTTGTTTTATGTAGGCTCATACATAAACTTAATCAAGAACATACAAGTTATCACTGATCTTAATGGAGTTTTTTAATCCCAAGCAAAATTATTAATATAATTTTGTGTGAAACAAAGAAAACTAAATGTTATCTTTAAAATGAGCTTGAAAATAACTATACATGATCAATGAATTGTTGAGATATTTACATTCAAGTATTAATTATGTGTTTTTTTCTCTAAATATTTATTACAATAAGAGGGATGTTACAAAAAATATACTAAGTGGTCAAGAAGTAGACAAGGGACCCCCTTCATGAAATGATTTTACTGCTAAATTTTACGGAGGTATACATACCCTCCCCCCTCTGGATTTGAAATTCTGGCCTCTTAGGAGGAACTAAATGTTCTTAACCATTTATCCTTGTAAACATGTTAGATGATTTTAGAGAGATGGACTATGTGAACATGCAGAAAGAAACACGACCTTGTTTCTTTGGGTTCAATCAATGTCTATTATATTCTCTTCAAAATTGTCATTGAACCACACATTTGTAGTCAATCTTGCTAAAAGGTTTTCTTTGTCATTGTAATTTTCATTTATAACCCATGACTAATTGTTTTGTTTTTTTGCAAAGAGAAGAGAGGAGGAAAACATAACAAAGGAAATGAAATTATGGTGAGTGTGGGATCTAAACACATTAGTTATGGACATTAGAATGTCATGTCAATTATCATATCGACAAGGATAAAAAATGCACATAACACATGAATTCAAGTGGGGATTAAGAAAGATTTAAGGTGTCCAAGAGATTCTTGGAAGCTAATATTAAGTGACACTCAAGATGTTGGATATGCCAATAGAATGATAAGATTATATAGGCATGATATTTTTGATGGATTTTATGTTGTTGAAGGGTACACCATATCAAGGAATAGATGACAAAAAACAAGAATAGAAATGATTTTAGTCTTTAAATGCTAAAGGAAAGTAATGGGTGTTGAATCATGAATCATTCTCATGATTCACATCCATATTCATTTAATATGAAATGTATCATGCTCACTTAGCATCCAAGAGTTGGAAATGAGATTAATGGGTTGTTGAAAATAAAACCCATTTTTTGAAATTTTAAAATATTTGTTGTTCTTCATAAATGGCAAATGATTTTAAAAAAATTCATTTTTTTAAGGGTCTTTTTTTAATTACCCTTCTAAGATGAGTTTGAATCCCTTAAAAGGATGGAAAGGGGTTCAATTTTAATTATTGTTTCCAAGCACTTCAAAATAGTCATAGTCACTTTTTCAATTTCTTTTTAACTTAGTTTATTATAATACAATTTCTTTTTAACTTAATTTATTATAATAAAAACAATTATCAAAAAATAAAGGTTAATATTTGATAGATTAGATCAATATTGGATAGGAGTATAGTTTCAACTATAGGAATTCTAGTATGTGCTTCTAGTTAGTCCATGCCGAAGGCGTAGAGGGACTATAGTGATAGATAATTCATTGACTTCATATTAGTTTGTCCTTTGACTAAAAATATTTGCATAATATCTATTGTTGGAACTAGGGAACTAAAAACATTGATTTTTATATAATAAAAAATACCATATATGTCATGATCTGATTGGATAACAGATTGGAGGTCTTATTGCTAGCTTTGCTATTCCCAATGTTTGATATGTTAGCATATCCAAAGTTTTTGATCATATACGGTCTTTCTGAATATTTACTTTTTTCTTGAAATGTTTGGATATCCAAAGTTTTGAAGATAGAGAGTCAGTTTTTTATTAGTTGATTTCATATTAGTTTGTCATTTGAATAAATTTTTTTTTACATAGCCTCTATTGTTCGAACTATTGTTACTAATTTTTTTTTATTGTTATAAAATAATATAATAATTTTTTTTTCGTACGTCACAAACCTGCCACACTTCATTCTTTATTAAATGTTTACAGAGCAGTCCTGACAGAATTAAACGTTTACCTAACAGGCCTCACATCCTTAAATGTTTAATTAACAAGCCTATTACAATAAATTGTCTTCCATTTTTTTTTTATATGTAATGTTCTCTGCAGTGAATATGGGCGATATTGTTCTTCAACGACATTGTTGGTTAATTGGTTCATGCTTGCTTTTTGCTTGTTCACTAATTTCTTCTTTACTTCTTGTTGTTTTTGTTTGCCTATTGGTCTTGTTGCAGTTTGCACACTTTGGATTCTGCGACTGCGATTGGAAATGGCCTTCTGTTGTTCCCCATTGATGGGTGGGTTTCAATGGCGTGTTTATCTTCCTTTGCTATTTGCAATTTGCAGGTGAGAAATTTCACTACTAGGGATACCTGAGTTGAAATCCTCTTGCAGAACATCTTTGTATGTGAGGAGAAAATATGATTTCCTTTTCCTATATGTCACTGTGGCTATGATGGAGGTAGGTTCTGTGTTGAACATTGGCAATCAGGAACGAGACAAAGACAACATTACAGTCCTGCTTCTCTGGTCGTATTAATCACATGAAAAGATGGACTACAAGCTGATTTTGATCGCTCCTAATATTGAAAAATACCAACTGTGAAAACCACACCTTTCTTAATTGCTTGCATAGTGGCAGGCCTTTGGACGATCCTCACAGCCTTGAATTTTTACCTGACAGGTCTCACAGCCTGAAATGTTTGGTTAACAGATGTGTTACAATACATTTTCCTCCAAATGTTTTGATACAATCTTGTGTGCAGTGAATTTGGTCAATATTGTTCGTCACCGACATTCCTAGTTGGTTGGTTGGTGCTTTCTCCTTGGTTCATTGGATGCTGCTTATTGTTGTTTGATTCAAATTTGCAAGGTTGAGGTCCTACAGCTGCAGTTGGTCCTTTTGGTGCTTCTTCATTGGGTTGTTATTTGTTGCTTTCTCTTGTTTTCTTCAACTTTGCAAGGTTGGGATCATGCATCTGCAGTTGGACATGTTGTTACAGTTTGTGGGCCAGGTGTTGTGCTTCTGTCCTTCTCCATTCAACAGTGGGTCTTAGTTTTTTCGGTTGCATTCTTGCATTGCTTGACATGGCTGTTGCAATACATTTTCGTCCTTTATTTTTTCTTCTCCAGTGTTGTCTACAATGAATATGAGCAATATTGCTCTTTGGTGGCATTCTTGGTTCAATGGTTTTTTCTTGCTCATTGCTTGTTGACTGGTTTCTTGTTTGCCTATTGTTGTCGTTGTTGTTTTTTTCGTTCCCCATTGACGGGTGGGTTTCATTGCTATATTTAAGTTCGTGTTCGTTCTTTGTTGTTTGCTATTTCCAGTTTGCAAGTGAAAATTTTAAATGGTGGAGATGTCTAAGTCAAAATCCTCTTCTAGAACATGTTCGCATCTGAAGAGAAAATTTGATTTCCTTTTTTATATGTCAGTGGGTGTTATGGAGGTGTTCCAATTGTAGATGCATAATGCCAACCGTGCAAAACTACATCTTCCTTAAATGTTTGCATAGTGGGAGGCCTTTTCATAGTCTGTTGCTAGGCCTCACACCATGAAATGTTGGTTAACACGGATGTTACAATATATTCCTCCGATTTTTTTATACAATCTTGTTTGCAGTAAATTTGGACAATATTGTTCTTCACTAGCATTCCTGGTTCACTACTTGATGCTTGCTCATTGGTTCATTGGATGCTGCTTATTGTTGTTTGATTCAACTTTTCATAGTTAAGGCCCTATAGCTGCAATTAAGCCTCTTCATACTTGTTTATTCACAAACACATCTCCACTTGGAAAACACAAATAGGAACATGGTTTTACATTTGGGTCACCAAAAAATACTATTAAGATAAAATAATATGAAAAATTTTGCAGTGGATATAAACAACATCTCTTTTGAATTGAACCAGAGTTTGTTGAGCTCCAACTATATTTCATAGATGAGAATGATTTTCCCATAGTTAATGTCTTTCTATGGCTTCATAGTTATGAGACTAAGTGTTTTTGTGTGAGTGATAAAGTTCTTGTCTCCCTTTCTTGTTCCTCTTCTAAACTTGCTCTTTTTTCCCTTTTGTTCTCCCCCTCTATTATGTGTTTCTATACTTTGTCATGTTTATGTGGTCATGGGTTCCCAGGGTGGTGAATGAAAAATTGTCATCTCCATCTATATATTCACATTGCGAGTCTGATGGATTGTCGTTCATTTGCATACTTAGCCAATTTCTTTTAAACTTGCTCATTTTTCCCTTTTGTTCTTCCCCTCTATTATGTGTTTCTGATTCTATACTTTGTCACATTTATGTGCTCGTGGGTTCCTGGGGTGGAAAACTGAAAATCGTCATCTCTGTCTATATCTTCACATCACGAGTCCGACCGACCATCGTTCATTTGCATAATTAGCCAATTTTATGAACGCAGGTTCGCGGATAGGTGCTATCGAACTCTAGTAACCCATGTTCGGGCTATACATCTTGCACACAAAACTTATGGGCTCTACAATTTGACTCCAGAATCCTCTAACTCGCAAACCTGACTCTACTTACGATGAATCCATTTGTCCGACCTACCTTTCCATACTTAGCCGATTCTTCAAAGTTTCGCGTGTTCACGCACTCCCAGGTTCAGATAAGTTTAAAATCATTTTTCGCTCCCCTCCATCGTCGCCACCTTTTGCCCTTCCCAATGCACATTAATTATGATTTTACTAGTGACAACCCACCAGATAGGTTCAAAAATATTGGCTTTAATAAGAAGAAAGCTCGAGGACATCTCCCATTAAAACGCATTAACAGGAGAATATTATGGGATTTGATAAAAAAAATTGCATCTATTTTGAATTGGCAAAAAATGTTGGTTATTTTAGTTTTTTAAAGGCATCATCATAGTAACATTGCAATATTCTGCTACCATGCAGCCATGCTGCCATCCACAAATGTTTCATCCACTGAGTTCTTAACGTCATGTCCCTCTTTAATACTGTTCATATATTACAGGTTGTCATATTTGAGAATCTGCTTGCATATGGGAATGTTAACTCGTGTTATTAGTGACTATTCAGCACACATATTAAAAAATATTGGCATTAATAAGAGAAAAGATCGAGGGCATATGTCATTAAAATGAATTCAACCAAAATTTATGAAAGATTATACTATCATCCTCCAACATTCATTTTAAATACTTATTCCCATTTCTCTCTATCATTGAAGACTTGGGCTTTAAGGTGCCTTCGTTGTAATTTTTCTGGTCATGGACATGTGAGACAACTTAGAGATGCCATTCAGGCCCAATTGAAAGAGGAGGGAATGGTTTTATGTGACGTCATCTTTGAGCGAAAAAAACCTCTGTTAGCCAACAAAAACTCAGACACAAAAACAAATTCAAGTATCTTGTGATTGGTGTTCTCCCTGCATTTGATGCTTTGGTTGGTTGAAAGGCTTGCTTGAATATTTGTGTGTTGAACTTCTTTATTTTTTTATTGGGAGTTGGAAGGGACTTTCAGGTCACCTGTAAAATGCTCCTTCATTGAAGTATATAGATCCAGAGTTCTTTCCACCTAATATCAATCTTCCTGTTGTTTCCCTTGCATTGAATAAGGAAAATGCATTTCTTCTATTACAGTGGATCCGATATTTGAAAAAAATAAAAAATTGCTCGATGCTTGAAGTAAGTGCCTTCCTAGTCATAGAGTGCTTCCATCCCCAGCTTGCATTTGCATAGTTGCTTTTATTGCTACCTTCTTTCCTTGTCCTGGTGGTGGATCCTTCTATCCCAACCAACATTATGGAAATAAACTAGCTCTAGCTCTAGGGAATTTGATCACTTTCAGGAATCTAAGTTGACTATATATTAATTTTCGTTAACTTAAAAAGGTTTATGTGTGCAACCTAATGTTAGACATAGAAAATATAATTTCTTATTTCTTAAAATATAGAACAACGTATTTTTTTTAAACACGATTGTTCGAAAAGTTTCAAGCATTGTTTGGGATTCAAGTCCTTCAAGGATGTTGATTAATCACACAATTAATATTGCTTGTGCCAATGCAATCGAGCCGTCGTCCACTATGGAAATTTCATTAACACTACAATGTCAGATAATAAATGTCTGACATGTACCTAATGTCAAGGTCATTATCGCACAGGACACCCAACAACCAAAGATTTCTGGACTCAGAGAAACATTGTAGTTTTCGTGACAAAGAAACACTAAAGTCGATGTTCTTTGCAGGTCTGACAATCCTGCAGTCTAAGTGCTTTAAAAATGACAACCCTTCTTGTTCACCACATTGTCGTACTGTAGACAGTAGCACTGTTCCCATTTCCACTACCAATGTTGATGTCCGAAGTCGAAGCTATCTGCAGCCTAGGGTCACCTCTAGTGTGGATGCCTGAAGGTGAAACTACCTGGAGCCTGGTATCACAACTTCTTACACTTGACATTAGTATCGGTAGTGATTGAAATTTGATTGTATGTCGAGTCTGTTACTACATCCAAAGTTCTCTCAACACACTTTGACATAGAAATTGGTTGTCTGTCAAGTCTGTTACAACTTTGGCATAAAACATTCTATAATTTTAGAATGTTGATTCAAATGCGCATATAGTTTCTCACGTTCATGAGTATCCTATTTTATAATTTCCTTCTAAGTGTATTTGGGCATGGAGTAATATTTGGCGTCACTTCTGAATATTCCATACCATTTTGTGGGCTGCGATGTCTGCCACCCCTACGACGGAAGATATATTCTGATGTGATCTGCAACATTTGATACACTTGCTAGATCTGTGTTGCTAGAAGAAGTTATGTACTTCAACAGAGGAACATTTTGCAAGTGACTTGGACATCCCTTCCATTTTACAGTAATAAAACAAAGAAATTCAACATACAAATCTTCAGCTAGGCTTTTCAACCAAACATGTGATCGAATACAGGGAGAATAACAGTCACAACATACTTGATTTTTTTTTTCTCAGCTTTTGTTGGCTAATAGGATTTTTTTCCCCCAAATATGACGTCACATAAAACCACTCTCTCATCTTTGAATTGGGCTTGAATTGCATCTCTAAGTTGTCTTAGATGTCGATGACTAGGAACATTACAAGGAAGGCACCTTAAACCCCAAGTTTTCGACGATAGAGGGAAATTAACACTTAGCAAAGTATGGAATGTTGAATAACCAGCCAATGCAGGCAGGCCATATCTAGAAGAGACAAGCTATTCAAAAAGTTGGGATAGATCTAACTGGTAGCACCAATGAAGTCCAAGACTCGAAATTGATATTCAACTTGTTGTTTTTTACGAATCAAGCATTTGATGATCAAGTTGAAATCTATAAAAGACTGTCCACAGGCTTCATTATTGTACATATATATTTTTTTTTCTGCCATAGGCCCAATCACAGTCATTATGGAAAATAATATGAGCTGTATTTTGCAACCCAGTTTATCTGAATATAGAATATTTGAGGTTTTTGTATGGTGTTTTCCAATATCTGGTATTGTTTTTTATTTTATTTTGTACTTTTTTTGTGTGTGTTGTTAAACATGGACAACAAGCTTTTCTTTTTGTTGCCCAACACTTCGATTTAAAAAGAGGCTACTCTGTTCACTCCTTACATTTTACATGGAATAATAATTTTTCATAGGCCATACTTATGTGGTGTCCACCCTATACTTCAAAAAAGAAATGGGAGGACACGCCCTTCTTTCATTCTTCGCGGTCCCGTAAATAGAATGAATTAATGACTCTATTTCAACAAGGCAACCCAGTTGTTGATGTCATGTTCCTGTTCAATATTTTTCATATATTGTAGCTTCTTCTATTTGATAATATCTATGCATATAAAAAATGTTGCCTCATATGTGTGTGTGTGT